>APFE030352925.1:50997-84193 GCA_000404065.3 Pinus taeda
GAGGAGCTAAGGAGAGCAAGGAAGTCTCAAGGATTCTCCTTAAACTGAAGAAAACGTAGAAAATTAAACAAATTTAAAGGCAGAGCATAGCAAGTTCATGGATTCTACCTTAACACTTCATTTGTTTAATTACAAAAGATTAAATAAAGAAAGCGGTACACATACACAACTTACAAGTACTGAGATAAACACACCATCAACACATAAATCCATATGAATCCCAAATAGTGCTACAAAACCCTGGTCTTTCCTTTGCCAAAATGCATATAAGATATGTACAATATAGTCTCAAGTTATTCCCAAGAGTCCAGCCTCTCCAACCTCTCAAAATGATTGAGAAATTACATCATATAGACCATCCTAACCCCTTTCCTTGCCTCTAGGGGTCGAGCTCATCATTCTAAGAGCTGTTTGAACTAATTCTAAACAAGGAACTGAAATCTAGGTAGTCAAACAACTTACCCCTATATGCTAGGAAATTGATTCATTCATTTAATTTTCACCTTTTAGTGAATGAATCCTCTAGAACAAGTAAAAATGTGCCAAAATTACATCATACACATCAAATTACATCAAGCTGGGTCAAACATCACATCAAGAGGTGAAACTAGTCACAACTGGCCGAAATTCTAAGCTGGAAGGTGAAAATTTGACCAAAAATCTCTATGCACCGCGCGCCTGAGCTCTACGCATTGCACGTCTTTCAGCCTGATTTTGGGGCACTTCCCTGCATCCAAATTGATCTCAGTTTGGCTCGTTGGAAAGTCCTAGATGTCTAATTTCCAACCCAAGTGGAATTTTCCAATTTGGTGTCCATTTTCCCCTCCAAAAGTGCATTCTCCCGGAAGTACTTCCTGCTGGTGCAAAAGGTGGCAGAAAGGTGATTTTCATGGTGTTTTTGAGCCTTTTAGTCACCCAGAACTTAATGAAATGCTTTGGCAGTAGCTGAGCATGTATAATTCATCATGACAAATCCAAAACTACAAGCCATTTGTGATTTGGACCTCCCATTCTTATGGGTCGCGCGCTACGCGTTGAGCCAAAAAAACTTGTTTTGCAAGCCAAAAATTTCAAAATGACAAAATTTTCTCCAAATTCTTTGAAATTTGGGTTGAAGGTGCCTCATCAAGTGACATGCTCAGCCAAAGAGGCTTCGACCAAGAT
Organism: Pinus taeda; assembly: GCA_000404065.3. NCBI lineage: Eukaryota > Viridiplantae > Streptophyta > Pinopsida > Pinales > Pinaceae > Pinus > Pinus taeda. Next base: position 52,162 of record APFE030352925.1, read on the forward strand.
TCGGAGTCTATCCTCCCTTTTCGACATTTTAGTGCCCTCCTGGTGCATGCAATTCTGTGGTATAGTCGTTGTCTTGGTCATATGATATATTGGTGCCCACCTCCATGGTATTGAAAGTCTATGCCAAGTGTATGTTTGATTTGTTGAAAATGAGGAATGAAGGCTTGATGTCTTTGTCTTCAAGTTCCAAATATGCCAAAGGGAAATGAGGAAGAATACAACCTTGGTAACACACTATTTTCAAACCCTACAGCACTTTTTATATTGACAAAAGGAGGGCTTCCAACTTGGATATCCACGGAAAACTTTTCATGAACCCGTTACATTTATCTTTCAAAAGCCAAGCACAAGTGGTGGATGTGAGCCTACCTACAAATTTGTACAGAGAGGAGGCGGTTTGATGCCTTTCCAAGCAAATTTTGGGCTTAATACCCAGTGCGTCGCGCACCTCACCCAACGCACTGTGTACCTCTGATGCGCCGCGCGCGTGTAATTTTACACTACGTTTTTTACCCTGATGCGCCGTGCGCCCCTGATGCGCCATGCGCCCAACCTGATGCGCCGCACGCACCCAGCTACATAGTGCATTTTTCAGGAGGCTTTTGGAGGCCTTCCCGGTGTCGAAATTGGGTGCAAAATAGCTCGTTGGAACGGTATTTGAGTCTACTTTCCAACCCAACTAGAATTTTTCATTTTGGATTTCATTTTCTTTGTCAAAAATCAAATATCTCAAGACTAGTCAAAATATGCCAAATGAGGCTGCCTCAAGGCAGAGTGCTGTTGCAGTCAACTTTTGAATGCCTTCCTTAATTCCAAATTGAGCTCATGATAGTTCATTGGGAATATATTTTTGTCTAGTTATCCTGTGACTCATCAAAAAAGTTATTTTTCCAACCAAGCTTGGAGAAAACTTGATTTTCCCAAGGTCACTTCAGAGGTGCATCAATTCTCCCGAGGCGATTGTATTTTTGACATTTCTCTAAAACCATGACACCTGTGTAAAAAGTGAAGGAGGTTTTGCTTCCTTGGTTTGTTGTGGACAAAAACCTCTCTCAATTTTTCAAAATTCATCTTTTATTGCTCTGGAACATCTTTTGAGTGAAACTTGTCCCGATGTGTGAAACAAGGAATTTTGTCGAAATGAAGCGAAATGAAGAGGATAAGGGGCTTCTAAATTCTTGGGGAAATTTTTGGAAGTAGGGAGGGATGTTAGGAAGTAGGGGAAAGTGGAATCTCAGAGATCGAGTGAGGGAAGGGCAAAAGGGAAAACACAGGCCGAGCCTAGAAATTCCAAGTTGTGGCAAGAAGACAGGGTGTGCAAAAATGAGGAAATTGGGAGATCACGTGGCAGTAAGTGTTGATAGTAAATAAGGATAGGGAAGGGTATGAACATCAGGATACAAGTTTGCGAATGATTTGACCATCCAAGAGAAATTTCTTCAAACCCTAGAGAGGAAAAACATTACCTAGGCCACTGAAGCATGAAACAAGTGGAAATGACCAATGGAATGATGATAATAACAACTTCTGAATGATGATAGACTCAACTGAATGGTGACATGGACCGACATTTGGGCAACTTTGAAAGGAGTGAAAGCAAACCCTAACCTAATGCCTAGTAACCAAATTTTGCTTGAAAACTCACTGAAATGACAAAATTTGATTTTGACACTTTAAAATCACTTGTAAGAGCATGTTTGATCAATGGAGGAAGGCTGCAAAGACTGACACTAACAGGATCCACTTTTCAATCTGGAGCGTGAACAGCTTGGATCAGGACCTATTTGGGTCAGACTACTCGGTTTACCCATGCAATTTTGGACTCCACAGGTGTTCAAACCTATTGGAGATGCACTGGGGACTTACCTTGAGCATGACCAGTCCTACGAAAAGACTGGCATTATGACTATGGCGAGGATTTTGGTACATCTTAACACCAGGGTAGGGCTTGAAGAAAAAATCACTCTACACAGGAGACACTTCTCGTGCAAACAACTTCTGGACTATGAAGGAGTCTCATTTCACTATAGGAGGTGCCACAAAGTGGGTCACCTGTACAAGGATTTCCCACTGCTTTCTTCGGTGACCACTGAAAACTCGAGGGGGAAAAAGCAACAAACCTCTGAAGAGCAGAACAAGGGAGAACAGAAACAAGGAGAGGCATCAACTAAGGCGGCAGTGGGCGCTACAAAGAAGGCAACAAACCGGCGAAAAGCTTCGACCTCACCTCCTCATACTCACTCCAAATCAGCTGCAGAAGCACCTTCTCTCCTGGGTAATGAATCTTTCCCCATAACCAATGCACTTTTTTTAGATGCTATGTTTACTGCTCTACATACATCTTTGCATCACCCCTCCTTTGCACATTGCTCTATCCCCTCCATCCCTTGCTCCATTTTTCCTCTCCCCCCCACTTTTACCACTACTCCTACTTCCCTCAGGGTTTTTTCCACTCCCCCTTCTCACACTTCCTCCCCTTCTGGGATGGGATCCCATCCCTACAACCTCCGATCCAGAGTTCGACCTAAGACCCCACTTTTAGGGCTGGGCCTCTCCCTCGGACAGTCCAAGAAATATAAACCTGCCAGAGGGCACCCATCCAAGATCAAAACTGCCATCAAGTCGGTAGTGGCAGATGTCGCGAGAGGTCGTCAATCCACCATTCAAAGGGCGCTTAGAGCAATTGAGCCCTCTGCCCCTATCTCCCCATGATTTGGCTCTCCTACAACTGCAGGGGATTAGCCAACCCCAAAAAGAGATTGGCTCTAAAGAGGCTGTTAAATGGTACCAATTGTGACATCCTCTTCCTACAGGAAAGCCTTGGCACTTCTGACATCATTACCTCTACTCTATCCTGTCGGGTTGGGTATTTCAAGGCATGGATGCAATCGGCAGATCAGGAGGTCTTGCAATAGGTATAAACCCTAAAGCTGTCAAGCACATATCCACCTGGGGCGGTTTGGGTTTCATCGGAATGGACATTTTTGTGGGGGAGCTCGGTCTCCAGTTAAAATTGATTAACATATATGCCCCTAATCAGAACAGAATGGAATTTTGGCACAACTTGTTGGAACATAATCTTGTTTCAAATACCACCACTATTTGGGGGGATTTAAACTTTTCTTTGGGAATGGAAGAATCCTGGGGCCATCATGCACAGATCGACCCTATTTCAGAATAGATAAGCACACTTTTGGATGCCTTCAAATTAGTATATGTTCCTATGAACAAGAAATTGCCCACCTGGCATAATAGGAGGATGTGGGATGCTGCCCTGGGTCAGAGATTGGACCGGTTCTTGATCCATGAAGATCTCCTCCGTAACATTCCCCTATACATACAATGGGTTGGTACTGGAGGATCTTCTGATCACCTCCCCATATCTCTTCAAGTCACTGGCCCCTCCAAAAATCCTCGCTCCCCTTTCAAATGCTTTACTAGACACCTAAAAGATCCTGAATACATCAACCTGGTGACCGAGTTCTGGAGAGCACAACCCCCTCTCAAGCAGAAAAGGATGGCTGCGGATTTATTTATTCAACTTTAAAATCTCAGGACTATGACAGAGGAATGGTCAAGGAGGAAGAAGTTGAGAGATGAACAACATCTATTTGACATAGAATTACAAATTGCCCAGCTCACGGATGAACAGGCACTTGGTTTCTTATTGGATGATACAAAAATACATCTGATTAATCTGGAGAACCAAAATATTAAGATGCTACTTGAAATGGAAGAACAATGGAGGTTGAAAAGTAGAGCCATCTAGCTACAAGCAGGGGATGGAAATACTAAGTTCTTCCACAATTTTGCTAACGATAGAAAGGCCACCAACACTATTTGGCAGTTGCCCTGTGAGGCAGATGGTTGGGCCCCTACACACCCTCAATTAGCTGGGTTGGGGAATACACATTTCAAAAGTCAATTTACAGCACCGACAACCATCAATCTCCCAGACATCATAAACTTGGCAAGTCATTTTCCAAGGTTTGTGGATCCGGATGTTGTTGAGGATTTGATACAATCGGTCACCATGGAGGAACTGGAAGGAACTCTAAAGTGGTTCGAGAAAGACAAGAGTCCTGGCCCGGATGGCTGGCCGGTGGAGTTCTACTTGGCTTTCCTAGATTTACTAGGACAGGATCTGCTGGCGGTCATTGAAGAAAGAAGAATTACTGGACACATCCATCCCCCCATTAACTTCACTTACTTGGCCTTGATTCCTAAGATTGATTCACCAGCCTCTTTCAATGACTTTAGGCCCATATCCCTTTGAAACTGTCTGTACAAAATCATTTCTAAAATCATAGCCAACCGCATCAAGCCTATATTATCTAACCACATTTCCCAGGAAAAATTCGCTTTCCTCCACCATAGACATATTCAAGATGCCATTGGCACAGCCCAGGAAGCCCTTCACTCCATCAAACATAAAAATCTCAAGGGACTCACTCTCAAAATAGATTTGTCAAAGGCTTTTGACAAAGTGAATTGGCTTTACATCAAGATGATTATCACTCATTTGTGGTTTCCCCCTGCTCCTATCAACTGGATCATGGGGTGCATCTCACTGTTTCTTTTGCCATTCTCATTAATGGATCAACATCTCCATCCTTCAATATAGATAGAGGGATAAGGTAGGGATGCCCTTTATCACCACTACTTTTCTTATTAGTCATGGAAGGATTGAGCAGGCTCATTGCTTCAAAAAAAAAGAGGGGACCTTCGAGGACTAAAAATCATGGAACAATACTATCTGACACATCTACTATTTGTAGATGACATTTTGATTTTTTTGAATGGGAGTGTCCTGGACACAACTTCATTGAATGAGATTCTGAATCTATTTTGTAGAGCCATGGGAATGGAGATAAATAGAGAAAAATCCACCATTTTCCTATCTGAATGTACTCAACAGGAATCTCAGTTAGCCATGCAAAAATTTCCATTTCAAGCTACTGATTTGATGGAGGGACTCAAATATCTGGGATTCAGACTAAAACCATATGGATACAAGATTGCTAACTGGACCTGGCTCATCACAAAAGTGGAGAAGAGAATAAGTTGCTGGTGTCACAGGTTCCTCTCTAGGGTCGGCAGACTTATCCTCATCAAATCAGTCCTCGAAGCCACCTCGGTTTACTGGATGTCACTAGCCTAGATTCCAAGAGGGATCCTTCACAGAATTCAACAAATCTGTTGCAAATTCCTCTGGAATGGAAGAAAAGAGGGCAAACCTTTTGCCTGGGTCAAATGGACCAAAATTGCTACTCCTAAGAAGTGGGGAGGATGGGGACTTAAATTACTCCCGGCCTTCGCTCAAGCCTTGGCAGCCAAACAGAGCTAGCTACTACTAAAACAAAATAGTCTTTGGGCTGAGGTTATTATACACAAATACATCTAGCCGTTGACTATCATAAACTGGATCAAAAGCCCATCTTGGAACAAAAAAGGCATTTCGGTGATTTGGATGGCCATACCCAATTCTACTCCCATCATCAAGGATGGCTTACTATGGAAAATTAGCAATGGAGCCTTAGTCCGAATTGGAATTGACCCATGGCCAGGTAGTGGAAATTCCCATCAACTACCAGTTGGACTGATACATCACCTAAACAGCAGGGGCATAAAGTTTCTTGGATAGATTGGTGATCAGCAGAATACAACATTTCATACACAAGCTTGGCTGGCTGAGCTAAATTGGCACATACCAAATGAATGGAGTAGAACATGGCAATTCTATTTACAGGCACTCACAGAATCACATGTCAGATTAAAGAATATAGAGGATGAACTTATTTGGGCACACTCAAAATCTGGACAATACACATTGAAACAGGGCTATGACATAATCATTACAGATAGAAAACCAGAGGTCTTAAGAAGCTAGTGGGATACCTTATGGAAATTAAAAGCTCCTCCACGTACCAGACAATTGATGTGGAACATATTAGAAAATAAGATCCCCATTGGATCCTATCTGAAAAGGAGGGAATTTTTGGATCCTGCCCTGTGTGTACTATGCCTCCAAGAAGAAGAATCGACCCAGCACCTTTTCCTTACTTGTCTGACCACCAGGAGCATTTGGTCACAAGTCCTACAAACACTAAATATGACTATGAACTGGAAGGGGGCCGATATTATAACTGCTTGGGACATCTGGTGGAGTACATCGGCTGTGGAGAAATATAGGAACCTTCCACTACTTGTTTCTTGGTACATTTGGCTCAAGAGAAATATCAAAATATTTGAAGATAAACCGGTAAACTGGAACCTACTCCCTCCACAAATCTGTACTGCATTTGAAGAACTTCCAAATGATGACAACCAAAAGAGACCTAGAATTATTTGGCAGGAATAGATAAACAGAACAATACCATGGGCCTACTTTGACGATGCTGCCCAACAGCATGGCTGTGGGGGTGGAATTTTTTTCTACCTATCTGAAGCACACTACTTCTAGATTTGTATGGGACTGGGACTGGGCACAAATAACCATGCTGAATTGATAACATTACGCCATCTATTATACTTTTCCATTCTGAAACATTGCCGAAATATACAAATTTGTGGAGATTCAAAGATTGTCACTGATTAGTTTAACAACACAGATGTTTGTTCTGCTTACTCTTTGAGAACTATTATGGAAGAAATTGTTTTTTTCAAAACATTCTTTGATCATATTTCTATTTCTCACATCTACAGGGAAAGAAATGAAACTGCTGACAGGCTATCGAAAGAAGCGATGTATCGCCCTCTAGGAGAGTGGATGATCGTCGAACATACACCTGTAGGGATCTATCAGTATTTTCATAGGCCATATATAGATGGGGGACTATAGAGGGGCAACAGCCTCTAAATTAAACAGCTTTTTGATTTTGAACTTTATTGAATTTTGCTCTGTATATATCAGATTAGAAATATGGACGTCTATACCTGTGTGGGTGAATTTTTGAACTTTACATTGTGGTCTTTGAACATCCACAACATGTAATTTCTCCTTTGAAATTATGAATTTTCTTTACGGGGAAAAAAAACTTGCATGGATTAACAAGTAGGAGCAATAATATTAGTTTTTTGTATTACTAAATCATGGATTCTCGAATTCTCACATGGTATTTGAGCACAGGTGAAGCAAGTGAGAAGATCGAAAGAGCACAACTCTGAAGAGAAGAAGGGAGATCAAAATGTTGCATAAGCAATAGACCGAATCCCAAGAGGGATTACGTAATCCAAGCCAGGAGGCCAAGATTTTCGTGGAATGTCTCTCTCTGAGTGATTCGACAAAGAGATTAGATTTCCAGATCGAGATTTGTTAGTGGCAGACAAAGTAGCGCAATAGAAGCTTCAGCACAGAGTAGTTTCTAGTGAGACACAGTTTTTTACAACAGTTGTTGGGGCAGAAAAACATTAGAAGGGAGAAGGAGACATTATTTTCAGGGAATTCTTCCTCAGAAGACTTCCAGCCAAGAAGTTTGAATTCTCACTTATTGAGCAGCATTAGAGAGGACCATATCTACTAACTCCATCAAGGAGTGTGTAGGCCAACCTAACAACAACGCAGAGGGGAGAGGAGGCAATTCAATATTTTGTTGGCAGAGATGGAAGATAATGGGCTAAGAGATCAACATCGATTGGATGGAGCATCCAACTATGTGATATGGAAGGCTAGGATCCCACGCCTTATGGATGAGCATGATCTCAAAATGTACGTCGATAGTAGGGTATTTGTACCCGATGATGCAGATCCACTCAAAAAATACAAGGACGAGATGACGAAGGCCAAGCAATTGATCCTTGATGGAGTGAGGGATCATGTTGTATGTCACATTTCTAGCAAAGTTACAGACAAAGATATGTGGGATGCCTTGGCTACGCTATATCAAGGATCTTCCGAGCAGTGGAAGATGTACTTGAAGGAGAAGTTGAGATCAGCTAGAATGGAAAAAGGGGATAGCATTATGTTCCTATCAAAGATTCAGCAAGTCTAAGATCAGTTGGAAGTTGTGGATCAACACCTCAGCCTATAGAGATGCTGAGGTTGGCCCTGAATTCAGTTTTAGAAGAATGGCAAGTGTTTTTCCAAAGTATCCTGGTGAGAGAGAAATTGTCGAATTGGGAAGGAATGTGGGTTGCTCTTCAATAGGAAGAGATGAGGCGAGACTTAGTCAAGTTAAAAATTAATGGCAGCAACAATAGTGGGATGAAGCCCAAGGAGGAGGAAGAGAATGCAACCCTTGCATCTAAGGGGCAATAGGAGCAGCAGAAGAAGAAGAAATATGTTTCAAATATCAAATGTTTCCAGTGTGGTAAATTTGGTCACTACGCTATGCATTGTCCTTTCAAGAAGAAGGACAAGGACAAGAAACATGATCCACAGGCTGAAGCCACAAATATTGAGGAAGAGGAGGTTTCCATGATTGCCCAGATAGCTCCAGGGGAGAGGTGGGGTGATCTAGTACTGTAGTTCGAAAGAACTGTAGCCATGTAGGATCCATTGAGGAGTCTAACTCATGGATCAATACCTTGCTACAGGAGCCCATATCAAAAGTAGCAAGACGAACCAGGTCAATTGATGCAGAGGAATGTTAGAGTGACAGTTGTTGTGGCTAGGAGCACCAGAGTTTGAACAACGTACAACTAGTGTTGGCAGTAGTGTAGTTGGCATAGAGCAGAGTTAGCAACAATGCAGTAGCTTCAGTGATAGCTTAGAGACAAGCAAGAGTCAAAACCCTAGCAACAAATGCATCATGCTAAAAACCTGTTCAATATTTAGGATGATTTTTTGTTGTTGTTGTAGCAGCAACTAGAATTGGAGAGGGTTTCAGTGCATATGCAGTGTTGGCAGTGGCAGGGCCAACAATAGTAGAGATGCATCACTTACTAGCGTTGCAGTGTAGATGTCGTGTTGGCAGTGGCAAGGTCAACAGTGGCATAGATGCAACATTTTCATAGTTGTTGGTGAGCAGTGATGTGAGACACCAACAACACAAAGGGAGATGTTATAGAGAAGGGTGATGCTTCAACAGGTTACATTACTAGAGCACATTCATCGCTAAGAGGGAGAGTTGATTTCTAGTAGCATCGGATGTGCTCTAAGCCTAAAAATTTGTAGGGAGGATAGGACACATGTATTCCAAAATAACCAGAAATCGTTTTGGGAAATTCCATATGAAGAAGGTTTCATTAAGATAATTAATTATTTTTAATGGATTCTTAAGTCTTAACTTAGGAAATTAAAGTAATTAAAGGGTATTAATTAAACTGGGGGTGAAACTTCTAGAATAAGATGAGGATCAAGCCAAAATTATCTGATCCATTGATTAGAATCTAATTTGGGTCGTTGGCTACTCAACTAGAAGATTATAAGAAGAGGCTGGATGGGCAATTGGAAAACACATCGAGTGAGATCAAGAGATCGATTTCTCAAGAGAGCAGCGCAGCAGTTGCCATAGAAGCCATTGAGGATATTTCTTGCAGTGAGGGGCAGGGATAGTTTTTCAGTTAGAGAGTTTCTTGATCCGAGGATATATTTTAGAGAAGTCAAAGAGAGGTCCAGGAGAGGTAGTTTAGTGTCATGCAGAGGAAGTGCAGAGCTTCAGAGGGTGTCTGAGATTCAGCTGGGAAGTCGAGTTCCAAAGCTAGAAGTCGAGGTGTGAGACCGAAAGGCCAGAGGAACAAACTCCTAGACATTAGAAGATCCATGGAAGAGGTGATGCAGATCCTAGAAAGGCTAACATAGATCTTCGTAGGCTGACACGGAGGCTGCATAGAGCCAGCATGGGATCATCCATCTAGGGCCTGGATCAGTGTCAGTTCGCCAGTGATAGTGTGAGGTATATCTCACTCATCTCTCTGTCAGTCAAATTCTCTGTATTGGATAGCCAGCAAGGCATCCAAAGATTGTATTCAGAAATTATTTTTTTATAATACAAACCCTCAGCTACTACACCTATTTTTCCACAATGTGTTTTTCTGGGGATATGGTCCAAAAACAACGATGTCACTTGTGTGTGTTATTTCTTTCTTGCTCGGATTCTTGTTTCTGCATATTATTTAAAATTGTGAAGGTTGTAGTTGTATTTACTTTGATATTTACAGTAGGACATAGTAAATAACTTATGTGGATTAACAAGTAGGAGAAGTAATATTAGTTTGTTGCAGAGTAATTCGGGGATTCTTGAATTTTCACAAAATCACAGTTTTTTGGCAACCCATGGAAGGTACTTCCCACGTAAGTGAGCTTTCCACTGAGTGCCAAGGACCAAAGGACCTTTACCCTTTCCACCATGATTACCTGTAGACATTGTGCCTTGGATACTTTTTCGCCAACCGCAATTTCTCGGTAGGAGGGGATCTCTCCCCCCCCCCCCCCGATAGATGCAGTCATTCCTCTATCAGAATGCCAAGATGAGGTGGGTGCAGGTGAAGGGTAGCACTACAACCGTGGATCTACTGCATAGAAGTTAGGTTTTTCGTACAGAAACCATAGCCGAGATCACATGCTGCTCATAACCAAACAAAAAATACAAAAATAATTTTTAGAAAGACATTGTTCAAAGATGAATTTCAAAAGTGTTGTTTGCCTTTAAAGAAACCCAAAACACAATCACTTCTCATTCTCTTGTAACGTGCATAACTCAACAACGCCCTTTACCAATTGGGTTTGATGATTCACTCTGGAGTGCATAATTTTTTTGTGGTGGACACCAAGATTTTAATCAAAACAATCCTTTACATGCGACGTTTGGATGCATTGTGATGATCTTCACATATTCAATCAATAAAGATGAAACTCAAAGCATGAACCAAAACACCCACCAAGCCTTAAGGCCAGTGTTTATATTTAAATAAGTCTTCCTCCCAAGTGATGTCTTTTCACTATATCGTTTGATTTCATGCTTCTAATTGAATATGTTGTCGATGCAACTCCCTATAAAAACAAACATGCAAAGGACAAAACAATAGAATAAGTGATCATTTTATTGGACAGGTTCATAAGTAGGATATTAAAACAATCCATCCACTTGAGTTGTATACAAGGAATGATATAAATAACCAAAGAAAGGTGCTGTGAACCATATTAGTTGGGCGCAAGCTACTTAAACTGAAAAAACCAACTTAAAGTTCTGACAGTTTAATGAGCTTATTAATTGCACATAATTCTGAAATCATGTGATGCCCAAGGTGATGTCACTCTTATAGAGTGAGTGGTTTGAACTATTGAATAATTAATCATGTCAACCTAGGGTAACAAGGACACAAGGGAAAGATAACATTATCACAAACCTAATGCACATGTTGAGACAGGGAAACCAGTCACAAACCTAATGATTCTTACCATGATGCCTTGCAATGCCGATGAGAATGTTCCCTTATAGGGATATGAATTAGGTTAAAACATGAAGAGGAACCTTCATTTCAACAATCTAGGGTTTCTCCCAAACCCTAATATGGTCAATCCTAAGGGAAGCCAAATTAAATTCATGCTCATCCACATATAGGGCCTCTGCTGATCGCGATCCATATTATGGAAAGATAAGTTTCAAAATCATGGAAGACTCTTAATGCATCGCAATAAACCTTCAAAACCCTAATGCAATCATAAGATCAGTATCTGAGACAACACATGATGTTTGAATTCAATATGTGAAGCGAGAAAGGGTACATCAATAGGGTTTGATAGGAACAGTTGCGGGGAGAGCAACCGTTTGAAGGCCTTATAAAAATCCTAATAGCCTGGGGCAAGAAGTGGGGGAACCAAAAGTTTGGATATGGCCAAACTTTTTGGGTGTTGTTGTAGCGGCTACAACAAATCCTTAAGATGCAACCCTTGATGGATATAACAAGATTCCCAAGAAAATTGAAACCCTTTTCATAGTGCCAACTAGGATGTGATCTTAAGTCTCATTCTTGCACCTTAGCTTTGATACCATGTTTTCAAATCAAGAAACTTGTATATTATAGATGATTTTCCTTAACTTGATAAATAATTGTGATATTTGTTGCCATTTTATTACTTATTATTTGTTTTCATCAAGCAATTATCAAACCATTGAATATCACAACAAGACAAAGTACACAAGATATAGGCTCCAATTCAGGGCAAAACCCCTCCAAGGCGAAAACCAAGAAATAATATTTCTCTTCTTATAAAATCTATTCACAATGAGACTTCCAAGACCCAAAGACCAAAGCCAAGAATCCTCCCAGGCACCAAGTTAGCTCACCAACAAGAACTTCTTCAAGGAAAGTTCAAAACTTCGACCCTGTAGCTTCACTTCAGGGATTTCGGCCTTGCAACTACACTTCAGAATTTCGGCCCTACAATTTCAGCCTCCTGCAACTTCACATAAACCCTAGCAGCTTCACACATGTGGACAAAAATATATGACCTTCAAGAGACTTCAACTTATTCTTTCTTCCTTCATGCTCCTAGCCCTTTTTCCTCCTTCGCTATTGCAGATCGAAGTTGTGATGAGATGGTCCTACAAATGAGCCGATCTCCTCTTATTTATAACCTTCTTAAGAGTTCGAATAGCCCTCCTCTAGGCCAACTTCATCTTATCTAGGCTGATTTGGTCTTGGAGGAATAAATGGCTTTTCTTGACTCAAAATAAATATTTTTCTTTGTTACAATGAGTCCATATGGGACTATAATACATGAAAAATAATCTTCTTGTCCTAGAAAGACCTATAAAGACCTAGAAGCACAAAGAACATGTTTTTGACTTAAACTTGAACATGAAACCCGTGCTTTAAATAAAATAAAATTTATTTCATTTCTTTTTCTTTCTTTATACAAAATATAGAATGTCATGTTTACAAAGGTCATTATGAACACTGAGCCTAGTTACAATCTCCAACAATTGTCAATTCCTAAAAAATTGTGTCAAAATAATATATCATCTTTGTGATACTCTGAGAATTGAATATGAAAAGGACTTTCTCCTAGGATGTCCTACATACACCCACACTAGATTGCAATTTCAAAGTATTTGTTAGAATATTGACCTTCCTAACTTTATAACTCATCAAAACTATGGTGATTTAAGAATGCCTCTATTAAAGCTATTCGAGTGAAAAAATAAAATTTTAAAGCAAACCAAGTAACTCCTTGTCTTTCTTAAAGTTTGATAAACCAAAATTGATCTCATTGAATGCTAATAGCCAGAACCATCATCATGATTCATCATACTATAATAAATTTCTCAAGTTGATCAATGACAAGATCCAAGTTATTACTTTTAGTATGAGCAATGGCAATATCTATAGGCTCAAACACGGTAGACTAGATATTATGAGGCTTGATATAATGATTGGATCGCAAAATAAATCTTTCAAATCGAGAATATCGATAATATTAAATCGCCTTGCCATATAAAGTTTAAAGATAAAGCTTTAATTAATAATGCAACCATTAACAAGAGAAGCTAAAATACTATAAATATTTTAGAAATCCTAGTTTGGATGATTAAAACTATTTTCCAACTTTATAAGGTTAAAAAGAAAATAAATATTGTCAAAATCAAAACCAATGTTTATGACATCTATGATGAAATTGCTCATTACACTAATTTTAAAATTCCTTGGAATAAATAAGTTTGTAAAGTTTGTGATATACCATTTTCTTTTTAGCATATCTTATATTTAATTAGTCCCAAGGGTTAACTCAAGTGATCTAGATCCATAAACAAAATTCTTTAAATATTATTGCTAATTATTGTTGATGATGAATTTAACTTTCTTTGACCCCATAATCAAAATTGACAATTTACTTAATTTACCATCCATAATATATAAAAAAATACTAAATTTCATCAAATATATTTTATATTTAATAATATAAAACACAACTTTTCAAACATCATTATTTAATTATTTTTTTAACTTTTTCAAATTCCAATAACCTAATCCTAATAACTTTATTTTCATTTTTTAACGCAAAATGTACATTTAAAATTCTTCTATTTCTTTATTCGATAAACTTCGTTGATCTCAATGAAGGTAAACGCAAGTATCTTAATCCTTAACAATGAGATGTGGTCTCATAGGTTGTTATTTAAAAGGGATTATGGCCATTGAAATATAATATAGTTTTCCTTCATATCCCATAGACTATTATTTAAAAAACCAACCGAAAAGAGATTATGACCAATAAAATAGAATATAGTTTGCTTTGAGATGCTTTGAGAATATAGGGTGGTAATCAAGGTTAATAGTTGGTGTAAATTATATTAAATTAGATTTCACGTGGATATTTTGTTATTTTAATTCATAATACTAAATTATTGAAGTTAAACCATCAAAGTATAATTTCATTGCTTTTCATCTAAATTTATGAGATGTTGGCTAATTGAATCTATCTAACTGGCTCAAATAAAACTAGAACCACCAAACTAAATGTATTAACCAACATAATGCTCAACCAACAATTTCATTTTTTCCAAATTAAAGCAATATTTAAACATCAATTCAAACTTTAGCCAATTTAGCTTTTCCTTTTTGTTAACAACCATATATAACTTAGTCAAACCATATAATCATGAACATAAATGAACAACAATAGGGAGTAGCACAATCACTTATATTGGGAAGCCCATTATGGTTCAAAGGAAACCTACTTAAACTTATTAATAATTAATTCCAACAACAATATACATTAATTAACGAAGGTGTTGGGAACCATCAATAAATGCACCTTCTCTAAACCATAATGATAGTGACTAGTCACTTGCAAGCCAAATTATATAACCAAAAGGTTGCATTAATGCTAAACAAATCACATAGTGGTGGCAAGAGGATGTGGGGGAGGAGGAGGAGGTGTTTGCATAATCCCAATGGTAAATTGAACATATGCCAGGGGTCCATGAAAAACAACCAAGTTGAATTACATGGCCCTTGCAAGGTATCCTTATCATGAAAGATAAACGAGTATCCAACATAATCATCATTGTGTTGGGTGTGGAGCCTGATTATCTTATGTATTCAAAGGTCTCAGCCAAATGTATACCCCAGGAAGATGTACACCCTCCACCACGGGGGTGCCGGGGGGACGGTCCCCCGCGGAGGTTCGAAGGTGTCGATCCCCCCCGGCTGGGGGGTCCGGGGGCTAGCGTTCCCCCAGCGGGGGTTCAGGGTAGCACCCCCGAAGCTAAAAACAAATGTAAAATTGCCCTGTAAAAATCTAGTAATTTCTAGTCAATCTGGGTCGTTCATTAGGCAGATGATCTGATGGTAGAAGTTATGTTTAATTTAGGGTTTTTTGCCCTAGAAGGAAACCCCTCACTATATATGAGGGAATTGTATTGTGTCTATGTATCTCTATATTCTGAGTGAGGAAGAGAGAGGAGATTGAGAGCGAAGAGGGTGTTACAGCAGATCTGTTGTAAGTTGTATCTCTTCAATTTGTTGGATAATAGAAAAGGAAGGACTGGTTGTTTCTCCGTGGACGTAGCCCAAACTAGGTGAACCACGTATATATGTGTCTCTCTTGTTTTATGTGTTTTCCTTGTGTTTATATTTCTGCAATATTTTATGTGTTCCATTGCTCTGTAATATAACATTTTCTAACACATTGGAGATTCTCTTCTAGCTATCAATCATCTTTATAGTGGCACTTTTCCCGAAAAAATCCACATGGAAATTCTAATGAGAAGAATCACATCATTACTTGAAATATTCCCACAAAAATCATCTTCCACATCCTTCAAAAGAAAAATAGTGAAGTAGACAAATGCGTTAATTGAGCTTGTCAACTCTAAGTTAGGCAATTAGAATTAAATGGAATATATGGCTGGTGAAATATTCCATAGTTTAAACCAACATCTCATGGTTCTTAAAACTTGCTCAAGTCTAATTAGAAAATCTGTGAAATAAGGTGCAATCCCCCAATCTCATGGCCAATCATCAAAAATCAAGCCACACAGGTGGTTGGGAGCATGCCATGGTTCGTAGCACATTATGGCATCAATATCCTCCCTCCAAACTACATACGCACAATCTGAGAGATGTCACCTTTGTATCGAGCTCCATCCTCCCCTTTTTTATGGTGTACTATCATAGCAAGCGAAACAAATCTTAGCAAAACAACTTAAATCTTCTCATAAGTGCATATCACAAGTAGTGGAGAGAAATTATAACTCTCCCTTATCACAAGCAGTCCAAATTCAAATTAGGATGGCATATCAATCAAACGATGGGGACTACAAAATAGGTTAAGAGGGCTCATCAAAGAATTGTAAGATCAGACCTCATTTTGTTGGTTATGCGTAGTGCCTCTTTCGGCTCGACAAATTCTTTACTTGTAAATTTCTCACGAGAAAGGAAATTTCAAAAATATTGGCAGGTGTTGTCACATTTGACTTGGCTCTCTACTTGTTTGAATCCCACATGTAGGCATGGAAAGACAATACCTAGCAAGGTGTTGTGTTGGCTCTTTTATTTGTGGGACTGGCACTCAGGAATTTTTACCTGACATAGTCAATATTCCATCGTTCTCCAAACATACTCAAATCATCCTCAGGTGTTAAGTGATAATTATGGTCGCCAACCTTGGAATTTCATATCTAAGCATTGCTCCTTTCTAATCATATTGTAGAACTTGGTAATTGGTGAAGAAACAAGAGGCATTATATGGAAAAAACCTCTAGACCGGGCTGACAATAACCATGGCACCGAGAATGTAATCTATGCTAGCTTAGACATAATAACATAATAAAAAAAAAAACATAAAATAGATGATATAAATGTACAACTTGTGGTTCTTAATCCAAATATGTAAGACTACATGTTATCCACAGTTCAAATCCAAGATGAGAATCTCTCTCTCTATGAGAAGATCACCAAGCAAGATGATGAATCAAATGCCCTTCAAAGTTAACTAACAACACTTCATGGTCAAATTAACCACATGACTCTATGTGTATTTCGGAGAATGAGGAGGAAACTCATACCCATGATGAGAAAAGGTTGGACTTAAATAAGGCAACCAAAGGATAGATTTTCCAATGTTTGTGTCTTATGCTACCCTGTAAATTTCATCTTTTGTGTGGTCGATTTGGTGATTTTTATAGTTATAAAAACAACAAACAAGCTAATATAGTCTAACAATGTTAGTAGTGTTTGGTCCTTCATTTTTGGTAATACTTTTAGCAAATTTTGGTTAAGTTTTGGTCAAAAACGGTCTCAGAGAAGATCATCAGAAGTGACGAGACAAGTGGTCAAAATAGAAAGAACCCAAGAACGGAAAGGAAGAAACGGAAAA
Organism: Pinus taeda; assembly: GCA_000404065.3. Taxonomy (NCBI): domain Eukaryota; kingdom Viridiplantae; phylum Streptophyta; class Pinopsida; order Pinales; family Pinaceae; genus Pinus; species Pinus taeda. The sequence continues at coordinate 69,428 of APFE030352925.1, forward strand.
AGAAGGTTAGAAGTGATTACCATGGAACTCATAGAAGTCGTGAAAGGAGGATAAGTGTGGTGGATTTTGAGAGGATCAAAGGTGAAAAGGACCAAAACACTCAGATTTTGTTAGTGCAAGTGCAAGAGACAACGTAAATCAACGGGGAGTTGATGCGAGTGTGGGAGGTTCAATACACTGACGGGGAGTTGATGTGAGTGTGGTAGGTGACATACATCAGCCTATGCTCAATGTGGGCAGGTGTTCAGGTTGATCCCCGGCTACTACTATTTAGTGTGTGGTTCAAGCCCAAAAGCAATTGTCCTTCTTTATCTAAGCGAGCATGGCTCTTAAGGAGTTGTCAGCACGAGTGAGATCAAGGAAGGAAATATACAAAAAGCCAAAGGAAATAAGACATACAAGAGATTTTTTCTATTGTATGCCAAGATGTTTTCGACATGAAGCTTTGAGAGAATCACGGTCTTTTTATTGCATTCTTGTGTTATGTTCTATGATTTGGCTTGATAATTATGCAGGACCTCACATCCTTATGAAGAGTTGTATGGTACTATAATGGTATGTTTGATAATAGAAAGAAGTTTTCAGGGGAATGATTCCATATCTAGTTGTTAGAATGAATGATTAATTATTTGGTGTATTAAAATTTTTGAGATTATGGTTAAGCATGTCTTTTGTTGTTTCTGACTAAAAAATGTTTCTATTTAATTACTAAATGAACTAAAGCTGTTACTTTAATGTCAAATGTACTATCTACGCAATGAGTTATTTAAGTGTTAAATCATCCCTTGGTCATGTTTTATGATTCATTGTCATTTTCTAAGTCTTGGCATGCCTTGGGTGAGACGCTTCCATTTTCAGAAGTGAAAATGTCGACGAAGTGCTAGACTACAGTGGAAATATTTGTTGGTACCTTGTGTCCAAATCTAGGGTCTCCCTTATTAAATTTTGTGCCAACAAATGGTTATGCTGCTAAGACCTGAGTATTTTGAAGGGATACATATCATGATATCAAGGATCCTTAAATGAGATATTCAATATTGGTGGAATGAGAAAATTGAACAAATTATTTTATAACGAGCACAGTTGCAGCAAAAGAATTTAGAATGGGTAAAGGAAGAGTTTTTGTATGCAAACCCCGCCTATAACAAGTATGAAATATTCTAGTGTAAGTTCCCTGAAGAACTTCATAACTGGTTGCATCGGGTATAGATCAAAGCAGGAGTTGGAAACTGTCTTAGACTCTGTTGGACCTAGACTATTGTTGATCTAGCTGAGTTTCATAGACTAGACACTGAGCTAACTAGAGTTTTTGACTTTTGGGTACAAACAATTCTGGAGATTTATATTATTGAATTTGTTGCGGAAGATTATCTATATTTTTCTAAAGTTGAGGCAATGTTCAAGTAAGGGTTGCAAGGGAGATTGATAAAGGAAATACCTCTATGGATTAAAATTTTGATGGTGGAAGAAAATCTATTGTTGTTTCAAGAACACAATATAACAACTTAAGTCTCTAATTATCAGGGGTAGGACCTAGGGGAGAGATTCTACTTGGTTGCGAAAGATGAAGACATTTTTATAATGGATGCATATGAGTAGCTGAGGGCTCGATATCTAAGAGCACATAGAAGGGAACATATAGCTGATGAATGGCAGGAAAATACATTGAGTGAAATCTGAAGATGATAACAAGAGTTACACTAAAGTACCAAGTAGTTCAAAGTTATGGAATACAAGAGATAGTAGTGGGGTGAATTCTAGCCAAATAGGAGGTGTTGGCAGCAGTGTCATCAAAAAAATGGAGACAAGTAGCAGAGATCCCCATGAGTCAAAAGGAGTGGAGATTCCATACATATCAAGACCTTTTGTCAAGTTAGTGAACCTGAATACCCCTCTCGATGAAGAAATGAATTTTGTGATGAGGCAACTATTTTATGAAGATTATGCATCCCCTGTAAGTAGTATCTCATTGGGTAACAAAGAAGATAACTCCTTCCCTAACCTTCCCCTTGGTACCCTATCAAAATATTGCTTATTTTATTTCAAAGTTTATAGTTCATATACGACTAGTGCTTCTAGTGGTTTTGGTGGTAATTCTCAATCAAATTCTTCAATATCTTCACAACGTGGTTCACAGGGATTTATATTGATATTGCATGGTCAATCTGTAATGGGTGGTAACATAGTAGGATCATTCACTCGATATACTAAATTTTTGGAACAAGGAAATGATAATGTTGAACATCATTGGTATTTGTGTGAGGCCATATGGAGGTCTAGAAAAACACCTTATGCTACTAATTTTAATGAGTTCCAAACTACTTTAAGAGAGAGGGCACTCAGGTGGTTTATTAAATGGTCTACTTTGCATTAGAACCCTACCCTTGATGAAGTGCAATGGGAATTTATTCAGGAGTTCAAACTTCCCCAAACAAACCAACAAGGACTATTTGAATTGTGGGATATTAAACAACATGAAGGAGTGTAACATACCTGGGTTAAAATCTCATGTAATAAAGTTAATAAAGGAAAAAATAAGACCAAGGTCATGGGACACTTATCCCAAATTGAATGTTGGGAAAAACATCCTAGTAGGTGTTCATTTTGTTTATTATGGCTAAGGAAATCGACAAAGGAAATGCAAAAGGCATTGAAAAGGAAAAGAGGCATTAATTGGCATTTTCTTTATGAAAATAATGGAAAATAGGAGAAAAGGAAGCTGAAAGGTCACAAGTTGCACGTCAGGAGGAAATTGAAGAAAATTGAAGAAAATAGAGGCCTCATTAATGAAAAGGCTTTTGAAGATCAGTTCACGGCTTTTTTTAGTTTAACCTTTTGTTAGTTCAGTTTTGGAGCTCTCTCTCTCTCTTTTCTCATACTCTTACACACTTAGATCATTCTTGGAGCACTCTAGCATTAAGGAAATGAAGTCAAAGGAAGGAAAAGAAATTAAAGGGAAGAACATATCAAACAAGGAAGAGTTGGATCAAGTGGCTACAGTGGGATTAGTTACAGGTATCAAGTTGCATGTATGATTTCCTTGCTAGTTTTGGCATGCATGGTACATGCATGTGTGTATTTATTTCTCTTGTTGTCATTGACATGGGTTTCTCCAGATGTGACAGTGGTTTTAGCCTTGCCTTGCCATTTTTGGATAGCCATGGTGTGATGGGGTTCTTTCATTTGGTTGAGTTTGGATTATCAAATGGTTTTGGAACTGGGTGAGGTGGTCTCAGGAAAATTCTTAAGGGCCTAGAAATCTCTTTACTAGTAATGGCGGGATACATTATAAGGCTTGAGGGTGGAAACGAGAAAATTCTTCAAGGTATTGGTGAATTAATCTGGAAGCATCCATGCTTGTTTAGGTCCTAGTGATCCCTTCACTGGTTTTGGTGGGATTGCAGGAAAGCTTGGTAGTATATGTTTCTTGGTTTGGGCCTAGGTATCCCTTGATTGGTAATGGTGGGATTGCGGTAAAGCTTGCTTGTATAGGTGAGGGTTTAAGGTCTATAAATCCCTTGACCGATAATGGTGGGATATGCAGTAAATCCTAAGGAAACCCTTATTGTTTTGTTGTGAGTCCCACATTCATGCTTGGAATATGGCACTGGGGTGATTTCCTAAAAGAAATATTTGGTTCAGCCCAATCTATGGTCGGGTGGTACGTGGAATTCCTTGACTAGGTTTGCTTTTACATATGTTAATAAGGCTTGAGGGTGGAAACGAGAAAATTCCTCAAGGTATTGGTGAATAAATCTGGAAGCATCCATGCTTGTTTAGGTCCTAGTGATCCCTTCACTGGTTTTGGTGGGATTGCAGGAAAGCTTGGTAGTATATGTTTCTTGGTTTGGGCCTAGGTATCCCTTGACTGGTAATGGTGGGATTGCAGTAAAGCTTGGTAGTATATGTTTCTTGGTTTGGGCCTAGGTATCCCTTGACTGGTAATGGTGGGATTGTGGTAAAGCTTGCTTGTATAGGTGAGGGTTTAAGGTCTATAAATCCCTTGACTGATAATGGTGGGATATGCAGTAAATCCTAAGGAAACCCTTATTGTTTTTTTGTGAGTCCCACATTCATGCTTGGAATATGGCACTAGGGTGATTTCCTAAAAGAAATATTTGGTTCAGCCCAATCTATGGTCGGGTGGTACGTGGAAGTCCTTGACTAGGTTTGCTTTTACATATGTTAATAAGATCTATTTTCCTCTTGTATTTCATGAGTATTTATACTTTTTAATATGTGACTTTGATGGTTGTTCTATCATAGTTATTGTTCTAGTTATATGTTGGTTATAAGCATGGTTTTATGACAAACTTTAGTTATGGCTCTCATCATGTTTTGATTAGTAAATGAATGGATTATGAATGTGCGACCTAATAGATGTTATTGTAACTATTGTGAGAGTGCATAAAACCTTATTAATTATTTTCATATAAGTGTGAGACCCCTATGTTCATATATATATTTATAACTTGTAGATTACATGTTCACCATGAATTTGACGAAATGTCTATCATGGTCAGTCTTTGTTATGTCAGTTTCTTATCTAAGTTTTGCAGTACTGGCTTTGTCCTTGTGTCATTCATCATTCTAGAAAGTTCTATCAAGTTCTCGACAGAGGTCTGGATCCTAGCCCTAAAAAAGTGGCTCAGATCTCGGGGTTGCAGGCAAAGAACTAAGTAAATTAGAATACGATTGTTGGGAGGTAGGGTTATCCATGTGAATGGAGGCTTATAGTTATTGACTTGCCTTGTTATGCATGAGAATGATAGCCCAGGTCAGTGAAAAACTAAGTTATCTCAGAGTTTGATCACTTGGAGTGGTTGTTTAGCTCATGGGGGTCTTGTTGCTCCTGAGGAAGGTCAGAAAATTTTTGGTTGGATGATTCCACTTCCCTACTTGTACCTATGAGGTTGGGTCATATCATAGAAACTCTTCATCGTGTATTTACCTCGGTGTACAGGTGAACATGAGTAAGTGTGGAAGGAGGGTGTTACAAAGCGATATTACAGCCAAGTTTTCGTTCTCTTTGGGTGATATATGATACCAAAGAGTGGTATCAGAGAATGGTTCTATTAGAAAATTATATATTATAGAGCAATGGAAGAAATAAAATATTGCAAAAATGTAAACATAGAAAACGAATAAAACAAGAGAGACGCAGATATATGTGGTTCACCCAATTTGGGCTACGTCCACAGAGAAATAGTCAGTCCTTCCTTTTATACTATCCAGAAAAATGAAGAGATACAACCAACAACAGATTCATTGTAATTCCCTCTTCCCTCTCACACAATCTCCTCTCTATTTCTCTTTCAGAATACACATCTGCATCACCGCAATACAATTCCCTCGTATATAGTGATGGGTTGCCTTCTATGGAAAAAAACCCTAAATTAAACATAACTTCTACCATCAGATTTTCGCCTAATGAAAAACCCATATTGACTATGAAATTACAACATTTTACAAGGAAATTTTACATCTATTTTTAGATTCGGGGGCGTTGCCCATGATCCCCCGCCAAGGGGGGCTCTAAAGAATCATTGTGCCCCCCCCCCCAATGGACCCCCCTGGCGACGCGAAAAAATGGGCAGCGTTGTTTCCCCATTACGAACTGGGGTCCAATGCAGCGATACCTCTGAATAAATAAGATAATCAAGCTCCACGCCCAATAGGTTCAACACTTGGACTGGATGGGTGGAATGTGTTTGTCATGCATGCATTAAGGTTGTATATGTGCTTCTTATGTATGTATGGTGGTGGTCATTATTATATTTGTGTTTACATGGAGAATTTGATGATGTTGTATTTGGAATGTGTTTGTCATGCACACATGTCAGTTGTATATGTATTTGTTATGCATGTCAATGTCTATAGGCTTGTTATACAAACATTGTCATGGTTATGGTTTTCATGCATGATTTCATGGTATGCAGTTGGTATTGTCATGCATGATGTTGATATATTGATATGATTATGATTATGCATGTATCATGATAATCTGGTTGATCTTTCAGATGAGATATCCTCCCCTGAACTACACTAAGGTATTTGATCTCAAACTTTTGTGATCCATATTTATGTTTGAAGCTTGCTTTTGGATAAATCACATCAGCGATGTTTGATGGTCGACGTTTTGAACCTACCAATGAGATTCATCTTTAGGACCAAGGTGAAAAAACGATCTATCATTAGGATTAAATAGCTGTGAGATGCACTCAATTTTATTTAATCCTAATGATAGATCGGTTTTTTCACCTTAGTCCTGAAGATGAACCTCATTGGTAGGTTTGAATCGTCTACCATCAAATATTGTCAATGTGATTTATCCGAAAGAAATATTCAAACATATACTAAGTATGTTGGTTATGTTTTTGTTTGGTTTATCTGACATGATATGATTGCAGGAAGAAGAGGATCAAAGATTACTAGAAAAATGGTGGATTACATTTCACAGGGCTCTCCCTACATATCAGATGAAAAACATGGTGATGGGTACTCTCCTGACATAGCAAACACTTTGAGAAGTTTGAAGGTAGAAATAAGAAGTTGAAAAGCAGATAATGACAAATCATTTAGTCACAAGAGAGACTTTCCAAGGCACGAGAGAAACAAGCATAGGTCAATGCAGTTATCCTTCAGAGTTTGTCAGACTTGCAGAGATAGGGACCAATTAGGATCATCCATGGATAGGAGGATAGGACTAATGGAGCATATGGTAGCAGGTCTCATGGTGGGCATAGGTTGGATAGGGATGACACGGTTAGAGATGGCAGGTTCTTGGATACACCTGATAGGAAAGGAAGTGGACATGGGCTTTACTCTAGTTTTGGTTTAGACAAGTATCATGATCATCATCATTATCATCCTTACAGGAGGAGTGATAGGGGATATTTGTCGAATGAGTTCAAGAAATCAAAGCCACCTACATTTGATAAGAAAGGAAGTGAACATGGGATTTACTCTAGTTTGGTTTAGAAAACTATCATGATCGTCATCATTATCATCCTTACAGGAAGAGTGATAGGGGATATTTGTCGAATGAGTTCAAGAAATCAAATCCACCTACGTGTCAGGCACTGGAGTAGATCGGGTTACCCTCCAAAATACCACCTTCACCACAAAAGTGGTGCGATGGCTTGGAAAACCGCCTCCTCTCTCAACCCGAGAGACCATCATTGTTCACTTAACTAATCCCGCACCAAATTTAAAAAGTTGCCCGTTAAAACCCTGAAAACCCTTGTTTTCATTCCTTTTGCCCCGTTTCGCAGTAAAACCTATCTAAACCTTACGGTGCCACCCTGAACCTCTGCAACACAATTCAACCTCCAATTACTTTGAAAACATTGCCACAAACCCTTCCCCGAACATCCCTATGCAATAAAGCCATCAATTGCCTTTCCTGCCAACCTGTGTTTTATTAACAAATTGTTGTATTTTGCAGGTAATTAGCAGAAGACCAGCGCTTGGATAAACAGTTTTGATACTAGTCACAAAACTTGTTTACTCCAAGACTCTAAAGGAAATCTATTTAAAACCTTCATTCAGAAGAAGAAAACAATTATACACAGAACAGAGAAAGAAATCATTCACACAGAGACATTGACTGTTAAAACAAAGGAACTAGACAGAGCATACAGTCAAAAGACAAACAAATCAAACATACAAAAAGATGATCAATATCCATTACCATATGCTAATACATATAAAAAACTAAATAATTTATTGTTGAAATACACAGTAAAAATTTAAAATGTACAGTAAAGGATATTAACAGTTCATCAAAGTAAAAGTGTATCAGATGAAAGAGTATCAGTAAAAGTGTATCACATTGAAAAATCAAAGTGAAGATAGATGAAAAAAAGAGCAGTCAAGGTAAACAGTAAAAGTAAACATGGAGGCAGTGAGGATTAAACAGAGATGAAGACACTTTCACCAAAAACAATGGAGTTTATCGAAAGTAAAGGTAAAAACAGTTAAAATAAAATTAAGGTTAAAAGATGAAATCAGAGCACGAATGGTACATTTTCCAAAAATTTCCTATTTAAGTCATAATTTTTCAGAAACTATTGTGGCCAATCCAAGATCCATTTTGAGAAACTGGAGGAGGTTTGTTTTCCTAACAGACCAATCTACAAAAACCTATCTCACTTTTTATATAGGTATTACAAAAGGGAGATAAATGCATATCTTCAGAGCCTAGTTTTTGGACTGTGCAAAGTCCTGTTTTTGACATCTTTTTGCAAAGAATATTGTGAACATCTGGAGATTAATTTTGGGAAACTGAGATAGTTTTATCTCAATAACATACTTATATACAACAACCTCTTTATTTCTTACATATCTATCTCAAATTGAGATATATAAAGGTTATCAGTGGACCCTAATTTTGCAGAATTTCTAGGGCAGAATGCACAAGGAAAGAGGTAGTTAGTGACTTGGAAGCCTCATCATCAATTAAGAGTTTCTATCAAATTCGACTTTCTCTTCTTTCTCGCCCTCAATCCATAAATATAGTGCCAAATAGATTCATTAGTTTTGAGTGTCCTCTATTTAAGTTCTATTAATGTAAAACAGTTTGAGATATTTGTAAAAACCAATCTTGATATATTTTCAAGATATTTCAGTTTAGAATTTGTATAAATACTTCTTCATTTGAAGTATTTTAGTGTGTATTCTTAGACATTTCTATAGACTTCTTGATCAAAATACTATAAAGCTATTGTATCACTGACTAGGCCAGCAAGCTAGATTGATGAATAAAGACAAGATATTTCAAAGGATTCATGTGTTGAGTGAAGTGTAGACAAGTATTTTCTCACATTGTTGTTATCTTTCTTAAAGTTTTTTCCACAATGTACATCTGAATCTAAATGCTATAACTGGAGTATTATCTCAAAATTTGTTTAATTACACTATATTTTAACAATTATGCATATAAATGTTTTATACTGATATCTAAGTTAAGGAATTCTTATTTGCTCCTTAGTTTTGGTTGTCTCTTTATAATCTATAGTAAAGGATTCTTAATTGCCCTTTGTTTCCAATTACTCTCTGTTCCTCGTTTAAGTCCTGGTCTGAGAATTCTTAATTTCTCTCTCACCCTGATTCAAACCATTTCACCCCTCTGGCCCAAAGCCCTACACTCTACTCTGCTAGCTTGCCCTTTGAACATTCCCTTTAGTGATTTGATTTAGTTTTGTTGCCCTTCTATTGACTCCATAGTCCAATGGTCTAAAGACATCAATCTGTCCATCTGTTTTAAGGATCCCACCACCCAACCTTCAATACAAATCAAAGACCCCCTAAACATTCAGAACTAGCCTAAAATCCCAGCAAACAAAGCTAAAACATATAGAGATAGCCCTCTCTGAGCTTAGGTTGGCTAGAGCCTATGCCCAAAAGTTGGTTTGTGGTTACCTCGGTGATTTCTTTATTTAACCTTGAGAAAATACTGAGTGATAACATAGTGGCGACCATACTGGGGAAGACTAACATTTTCTTCAGAAATATTTTACAAGTTCAGATCTGATCTATGATGGTGGACAATGATCAGACACACAAAGGTTAAAATCATCCACCTAGCGACTCCAAATCAATTTCACATTCAAGACTCCATAGGAGGAACGAACCTAAAAGAAAAATATGAAAATATCACACTTTTAACTTGGATTGTTATCCAAGACGTTATGTTCTTTTCCATCAATAAAATTTTTCAATTTATATTGTAATTTAGAGAATATTTTAGATTATTTTTTTCTTATTTCCCTTTGAAAATTGTAGATATAAAGTCTCCTTACACATTTGAACAACATTCTTCTAACTCGTATGAAGATCATTTTCCAATTGAGGAGCATCAAACAATCAAGACTAATCATACAATCCTTATACATATTCATGTACCTTATAAAATTCCTGATAGATATAAGCCATTCATCTTACCTCCTACACTCCATGCTTTCCCTAACAATTATTATGACTTTCTCCCTAGGTTTGATGGAGAGAATGGTATCACTACCCAAAAACATATTCAAGGTTTTGAGAATTATCTAGACTTATTTGAGATTGATGAAGATGATGTTAGAATCAGAGTTTTTGCTCTCTCTTTGCAAAGTAGAGTAAAGAGTTGGTTCAAGAATTTACCTATTGCAAGCATCTCAAATTTCCAACAGTTTGTCAAATTTTTCCTTGATAGATGGATAATCAAAGTCAATCTTTTTGTGATCATAGAAGAATATAATCAATTAAAAAGACAACCAAATGAAACAATATAACAATTTTTTGACAGATTTAATCAAATCTATTATTCAATGCCATCAAATATAAGACCTCCTCCTGATACAACTCTCTTGCATTATCCAAAAGCATTTGATCCAGAAATAGAATTTCAGTTAGGAGAAAGAAACCCCTCAACACTGGAATAGATGCAGAACATTGCAGTAGATGTAGAAGTTAATCTGCAAATTAGAAGAGAAAAGTTGAAAGAAAAAACGGAGAAGAACAACATTGCAGAGGTAAAACTCGACATTTTGGTAAGAAAAATAGAGGAAAGGATACAGAAGATCATCATGAAAGATTAAAAAAATTGTTCAAAATCACCATGAGATATTTATTTCACAAAAAGAAGAGGTTGATAGCCATGAACAAATTCATGCTAATTCCAACTACCATAGATCAGAAAATAGATTTATAGAGCAATATGTGCCGAGGCAGTCTATTGATCTAATGTGTATGTTTGATGACATTACTTCTTTTAATGATTTGCCTAAATATGATCAGTATGATGATAATTATGTTCTTCAAATCCAAACTAGCTTTACAGAGCAATCAGAAACTAGTTTGGGAAATAAAGAAATTCAGTTTTAGCAGCTTGAAAACAGTGATCATCTTATTCATATTAGCTATGAAAGTGAGGAAGAAAGAGCAGAAAATTTGGAAATAAGTGAAGCTTCTTTGCCTCTTTGTTTTTCTTCATTTCAGTTCATTAGAGAAAAATTTAAAGCAATCAAAAATCAGCAGTCTTTAGGTCTTGACCTTAACAACAAAGAAGACAATAAAACTCTTGATCAAGATCCTTCAATTTCATAATTACATTTGTCAAATTCTATTGAAACATCTGATCAAATAATACAGGAAAATCCTATACCACTATGTGTTGAATCATTTCAATTTTTAAAGGAAATGTGGTATGAAAACCCTAAAGAAAAGGATGACCAGCTTGTAGAAATTTGTGAAGTCCCATTCGAACCTATGAGTAATAAGTTGCAGCAATCCTTCCAAGTTTTTCATGATCCCATAACTAATGGGTTGGAAAGTGAATGCAATCAGAATTTTTCTTCATTAACTAACAATCAGATTCAGGATCAAGATGATAAAGGTTTCATTAGTCAAACATTTCAATCAGAAGAAATATCATCAAAAATATTGTTTGAAAATACGCAGGGTGATAAAGGTGAAAGTGATATTTTAGTTTCATGGCCTCGAGGCCATCCACAACAAATGTACAGTTGCTTAAATCAGTTCAAAAATAGCGTGTATATTTTGGAAGATCCTTTTGTACAGTTTTTAGAGTTAACAAGGGAAATCAAGTATTTCCTTATCTTCTCATTTGTTGACAAGGTTATAATTGGCTTTAGAATCTCAACTTTAATAAAAAACAAGCACAAGAAGCAAAATTCACCAATGAATATGATGCTTGGATGATTGCATTGGTTGTTTCATTTTACCTAACCAACAGTTGGACAGCTGATTAGAGTAAGCAGGTAGGATTTCAGTTTGAATAAATTCAATTTTTCAGCAGCAAGTTTATTTCAGATCATATTTTAGTACAGCGTGTGTCAAATTTCAATTTGCAAAAAAGGCTATGATTTCAGTTCAAGATTTTCAATCACAGAGATTATATAATAATGTAGATTCACAAAAGGGCACTTTACAAGGTAACATTAGCAAAAATTCACAGGCTACTAATATTCATTAGTTATTAACATCTTTTTAGAAGATGTCATCCGCAAGTGGAGCCACTGTTCGGTTCCTATACCAATAGGAGTCATAATTTTGAATGACTAAGGTTAAGCCTTGTAATATTGTACATACCTTTGTTTTCTGCAAACATTTTCCATATTAAAAATTAAAAAATGTAAAGAGGGTATGTCTCAAAAAAAATATCCACGGACAAAAAAAACAGGAGAAGGTCAAAAAAAATGAAAATATATGAACCCCAAAAACAAAAAGAAACCATGAAAGTGTGCAAGTCTAAATATCACTCCTATTTACTTTTATGCATAATAATGATTGTGTGTGGCTTGTTATTTATGCCACAATCCATGGTAATCAAACTATTTAATCTTGGTTATTTCATGATTTAAATTTTCTGTTTATAGTTGGAGAATAAAATCTGACCAAACAGTTTAATCTTGGCAGACCATTAGATAGGGAGAGAAAATAAAAGGAGCCCATCAATTAATTTGAGCCCTTGGATGATATAAGGTTAGAATTAGATAGATTATTTTTCAAAAGAAAAATGGATGATAAGGTTTTGCTAGTCTAAATGCACCCAAATAAAATGAATAAAAAATGTTAGGGTAAGTAAATGGGTAAGTAGAAGAAAGGTTGTTGAAGTATAAAGTTGATTGGATCAAAACACATTCATCATGCTTAAATATATGTGCTAATATGTATGATCAATTATGAAGGCAAAATCAAAGGTTTACAAGTTAATTTAATTAACCCCCCCCAGTCATCTTTTCCCCTATATTTACTAATTTCCTACCCACAAGCATGTTCTAGTACTTTTAATCCTTCAAGTCAAAGAGGCTAAGAGCATTTCTCTGACTTTTGTTGGGACTGGACCCTCGGCTTAATGAATTATGGACATCAAGTGTTAGAATCCCCTTCATAAAAGTCATCCCCCTTCATTTTCCTAATAAAACCCCTTTTCCTAAGGTTAAACTCCATTTTCCTATGAAAAGTAAGAGACTCCATGATTAAATTCCTTTTCATTCGAAAAACCCACAAAAAACATTTTATCCTAAGTATAAAGCATATGCACAAACATTAACGCTTTACTCAGGGGTATATCCACTTCGCCCATCACATTTCATACTAATTTTTTATGTAATTACATAAACCCCCAATATACCTTTTCCCGTATATAATTAAATCCCCTATGTAATATCCCAACCCTTAGTTTTAATAAAAACTATACAATTCCCCCCATAACCGACGAAACCCTCTTAATACACCCCTGCACAATGAACGATCAATTAATCCCCTCATTAACCTTGAATAAATCTCAATCCACTGTAATTAAAGCCCCCATGCCCCCCTCCGAAGCCCATGCTCTTATCATTCGCGCACCTCCCTCGCCTGACTGCCATCTGATCACCATCCCCCTCATCCAAGGTCCACAACCATATCAGTCGCGCCCGATGGCTGATCATTACCCGCCCGATAAAGCAGTTTTCCCACGAACCCAAAATGCTACATGTCAAGCACTGGAGTAGATTGGGTGACCCCTCCCAAATACCACCTTCGCCACAAAAGCGATGTGATGGCTTGGAAAACTGCCACCCCGCTCAACTCAAGATACCATCACTGTTCACTTAACTAATCCCGCGCCAAATTTAAAAAGTTGCCCATTAAAACCCAGAAAACCTTCATTCCTTTTGCCCTATTTCACAATAAAACCTATCTAACCTTCTGGTGCAACCCTGAACCTCTGCAACACAATTCGACCTCCGATTACTTTCAAAACATTTCCACAGGTCCTTCCCTAAACATCCCTGTGCAATAAAGCCATCAATTGCCTTTCCTTCCAACCTGTGTTTTATTAACAAATTGTTGTATTTTACAGGTAATTAGTAGAAGACCAGAGCTAGGATAAACAGTTTTGGTACTAGTCACAAAACTTGTTTACTCCAAGACTCAAAAGGAAATCTATTTAAAACCTTCATTCAGAAGAAGAAAACCGTAATACACAGAACAGAGAAAGAAATCATTCACAAAGAGACATTGACTGTTAAAAAAAAGGAACCATACAAAGCATATAGTCAAAAGACAAACAGATCAAATATATAGAAAGTTGATCAATATCCATTACCATATGATGATACATATAAAAAACTAAATAATTTACTGTTGAAAAACACAGCAAAAAGTTAGAATGTACAGTAAAAGTAAAAACACAGTAAAGGATATTAATAGGTAATCAAAGTAAAAGTGTATCAGATGAAAGAGTATCAGTAAAAGTGTATCATATTGAAAAATCAAAGTGAAGATAGATGAAAAAAATAAAGCAGTCAAGGTAAACAGTAAAAGTAAACATGGAGACAGTAAGGGCTAAACAGATATGAAGACACTTTCACCAGCAACAATGGATTTTATCCAAAGTAAAGGTAAAAACATTTAAAATAAAATTAAGTTTAAAAGATGAAATCAGAGCAGGAATGGTACATTTTCCATAAATTTCTTGTTTAAGTCATAACTTTTCATAAACTATTGTGGCCAATCCAAGAGTCATTTTGAGAAAGTGGAGGAGATTTATGTTCCTAATAGGAAAATCTACAAAAACCTACCTCACTGTTTACACAGGTATTACAAAAAGGGAGATAAATGCATATCTTCAGAGCCTAGTTTTTGGACTCTGTAAAGTTCTACTTTTGACATAATTTTGCAGAGAAAATTATGAACATCTGGAGATGAATTTTAGGAAACTGTGAGAGATTTATCTCAATAACATACTTATCTACAATAACCTCTTTCACT
>APFE030352925.1:84868-118770 GCA_000404065.3 Pinus taeda
TCGTATTGAGATATAAAAAGGTATCGATGAACCCTAATTTTGCAGAAATTCTGGGGTGGAATGCACAAAGAAAGGAGGCAGTTAGTCAGTTGGAAGCCTCATCATCAATTAAGAGTTGCTATCAAATTCAACTTTCTCTTCTTTCTCACCTTCAATCCATAAATATAGTGCCAAATATATTCATTAGTTTTGAGTGTCCTTTATTTAAGTTCTATTAAGTAAAACAGTTTGAGATATTTGTAAAACCAATCTTGATATTTTTTCAAGATATTTCAATTTAGAATTTGTATAAATACTTCTTCATTTGAAGTATTTTAGTGTGGATTATTATACATTTCTATAGAATTCTTGATCAAAAGATTGTAAAGCTATTGTATCACTGTCTAGGCCAACAAGCTGGATTGATGAATAAATACAAGATATTTCAAAGGATTCATGTGTTGAGCGAAGTGCAGACAAGTATTTTCTCACGTTGTTGTTATCTTTCTTAAAGTGTTTTCCACTATGTACATCTAAATTTGAATGCTATAACTAGAGTATTATCTTTGAATTTGTTTAATTACACTCTATTTTAACAATTAGGCATATAAATGTTTTTTTACTGATATCTAAGTTAAGGAATTCTTAATTGCTCCTTAGTTTAGGTTGTCTCTTTATAATCTATAGCATAGGATTCTTAGTTACCCCTTGTTTCCAATTACCCTATGTTCCTCATTTAAGTCCTGGTCTAATAATTCTTAATTTCTCTCTCACCCTAATTCAAACCATTTCACCCCTCTGGCCCAAAGACCTGCACTCTACCCTGCTAGCTTGCCCTTTCAACATTCCCTTTAGTGAGTTGATTCAGTTCTGCTGCCCTTTAGTTGAGTCCATATCCCAATGGTCTAAAGACATCAATCTGTCCATTTTTTTTAAGGATCCCACCACCCAACCTTCAATACAAATCAAAAATCCCCTGAACATTCAAAACTAGCCTAAAATCCCAGCAAACAAAGCTAAATTGTATAGAGAGAGACCTCTCTGAGCTTAGGTTGGCTAGAGCCTGTGCCCAAAAGATGGTTTGTGGTTACCTCGATGATTTCTTTCTTTAACCTTGAGAAAATACTGAGTGATAACATAATGGTTTAAATTATTAGATTTGCATATTATGAATGTTGAGCAGCTATTTGGCCAGTTGTGCAAGAAGCTCATGACAATTTTTAAGGAGGAGTAACTCTTGGATAGGCCTAATTTTGCAAGCTTGCCTAAATGACACTCCATATGTGTTCGTTAAAATAAGAGGAGAATAGGAAGAGAATTTTATGTTGATGCTCAAATCACAAGATTTTAGATTAAAGATTCTATGCTAGATTTGTGTTCTGATGTCAATATCTTGCCGAGAAAGACTTGGGAGGCATTAGGCAAACCAAAGTTAGTGTTTTCATTGATTCAGTTATGTATGTCTAATCAGTATTGTATTCTTCCGATCAAACGCCTTGAGGATGTTAAAGTTGATATTGCAGGAGTAAAAACATATGAAGATCATGAAATGATAAATACCCTGGGGGATAAAGACTTGTATCCATCATTACTAGGAATACATTAGGCATTCAAAAACTAAGCTTTTATTGATCTCAAGTGGAGGACAATGACTTTTGAGGTGGATGGAGTCTGAGTTATGGAACCACTAGATCCTTATCAAAGTCTGAGGATTACAAAACATGTAGATGATAGAGAAGAACCTAACCTTTTGGATCAACTATATCAGCTCACCATGGGGAAAAGAGAAGATTATATAAATCCTACAACATATGGTTTTATTAGTTGGAGTAGCATTCAAAGCATATAAGTTGGTTTAGGCATTGCGTTGGCTGATTAGCATCAAGGATATCATGAGTTGCACTCTAGGTGTTGTGCAAATGTATGTTGAACCTATTGGATTGGGATCGAGGTATGAGATCTTCTTACTTTTAATGGTATAGTTTATGTTGTTAATTTCATTAATGAAATTGATTCAAAGATGGAAGAGACACAAAAGGTTATTTTTTTGGATGATTCCCTTCAAGCAACACCAGAAAGGTGGTGGGGAGCGCATCATACTCATCTTCAAGACTAGGAGTCATTCAAATCTACCTTTTTATGTCGATTTGTTTCCCCAAAGAATATTTAGCTAAAATTCTTTTATATGAAGGATATATTAGTTTGCAGAAACATATTCAGACTTGTAGTGTTTAGTGGACTAAAGTGAGACTTCCTAAAGAATTGTGGGTACATCATTTTCTCCACACATTGGGGACATTTCTACAAGCCCGGTATCCAAAGGAGAAAATGAAAAGACGAACAATTGATTTGGAACTAATGGAAGCTTATTTTTGCAATGATTTTTTTTTTTAAGATGAGGATGAAAAGATTGTAGGAGCATTAAAAGCAAGAAAAAAAGTATTGTTTCCACACGAAAACCTGCGAAGGAATTTAATGATCATGATATTGTTGAGCACTTGTATGAATTGAGGTTTCATGAAGTTGTTGCTTGTGGCAAGCATAATTGGGACCCTGATGAAGATAATATGGAAGAGTTGATGCATCTGACTTTCAAAGAGTTTGAAGGGGAGTGAAACATAAAGGATGATCCTATCAAAGATGCTTCACACTTGAAGCCATTGAAGTTGTAGAAACACAACATTGGAACTAAAGAAGAACCTAAGTTAACTTCCATTGGTGACTACTGGGATGAAAAAAATACAAAAAGAATATTTGATATGTTAAAATAATATGAAGATCTTTTTCCCATGGCATTTTCAAAGCATAAAGAAATTAGAGATTTAGGATAAATGAAGATTGTCTCGAAGCTGGATGAAATACTAGGCAAACATCGGTTCATCCAGCTTCAGGGTGCCATACCAGTCAGATTCATATGCATTCCTTTCTCACCAATGATGTAGCCCAAATATTGGACATGGCCCATGCCAAATGTGGATTTCTCCAAGGTGTCACACAGTTTGTGCCACCGTAGGGTTCGAAGGACCTGTCGAATGTGTTGCAAGTGTTCTTCCCAACTCTTGTTGAAGATGAGGATGTCATCCAGATAAACAACCATGAACGAGTTGGTGAAGGGTCGTAAGATGTCTTCTATAAACCTCATAAAAGTAGCAAGGGAATTTTTCAACTCGAAGGGAATGACCAACCATTAAAAAAGGCATTCCTTGGATTTGAAGGTGGTCTTCCATACATCTGTGGGCTCTATTGGAACTTGGTGATAGCCAGACTTCAGATTGAACATGTCGAAATACTTGGCCCCCTTGAGATGGTCTAGAAGATCATTAATCCATGTGATTGGATACTATTGAAAAATGCAACAAGAAATTCTCAATTTGATTTTTCCGATTAAATTGATAAAATTCGAATTTCCACATTAGCCGGCAACTTGGATGATGCTAAATTGTGTGACATGGCTTGTGTCACCCATTTTACTTAGTAAATTTGAGTTGGAGGAGTTAGAGTTTAATTTGGCATGTGTGGTTTCTAATTTGTTGCAATCAAGGTCAGTTATCTCAGGTTGTTTTTACTTAAACTAGTTCCAACTTTTGGAGGAACTAGTGCAAGGTCAGTTAAGCATTGGGACTTCAGTCAAACTCAGTGATTATCCATTTAATTGATCAATAAACCCAAAATAGCTAGTGCATGCAGAGAATTTGAGTTACCCAGGTGAGGTGGAGATTCTAAGGCAGTGTAACATCAGTTGTAGACTAGAATTGAGTGTACATGTGTTGCATGAAATCAGGTGATCAGCCTAAGGAATTGCATAATTAAATTAGAGGATTTTCCTAAATAATAGGGTCTAATTCCTCAAGGAATGGTGCAAGGAAATAACAGCTCAAGATGAGGCAAAATTTGACTAAATCTAGGTCAGAGGCCTTCAGTGAGTAGAGAGATAGGTTATACACTTGCAGGGTGTGCTCTATTGAGCAAAGTAATTGCAATACATATTTTTTCATTTGATTAATGCAAGAAGGCATTAGGGTTTTTAGTAGACTGTTTTCCCCATATAAGAATTCATGTTGCATGTGTGTTATTTCTTCTTGCATGTCTGATCTTTTTGTTCTAAATTTTCAATTAATGTCTGCGAAGAATTAGAGTAAGTTTGTGTCTTGTGATTTTGATTAAAACTTCATGAGAAGTTGCAAATATATTGTCTAATTTCTACATGGTATCAAGGTCAGATTCACATTAGAGCAGGAAATTTGAATTTTTTTTCTCAGAGGTTTGAAATTCAAGATCAACGTAGCAAGATTTCTTCAGAGATGAGAAGATGGCCTTCAATGGAATAAGGCTAGAGTATGCCTTAGAAGGCACCTCAAATTTTGTTGCATGTAACGACCACATGGAGGTAATATTGGAAAACAATGGATTGCTTGAATATGTCAAGACAAATATTCCAAGACAAACAACAATTGATGTCCAGGACCTTGCACAATGGAAGAAAGGTGTATCCAAGATGAGGACAATAATCTTGGAGGGATTACGGGATCATATTGTTTCGAATATCCACAGACAAGAAACTTCGTTCGCGATGTGGAAAGCATTGATAGGATTTTTCGAGAATAGTAGCAACCACAGGAAGTTGGAACTCAATAATAAACTTTCAAGTATCAAGATGCAGAAGAATGACAATATTCTGCGATATCTAAGACAACTCACACAATGATGTGATGAACTTGGTGGGGTCAGTGTTAATGTCCCTAAAGAATACTTGGTAAGCCTAGCCCTTCTAGGCCTTCCAAAGAGCTGGCATAGCTATCAAGATTCGGTGAATGGAAGGGAGAAACTACCAAATTAGGAGTGCTTATGGTCTTATTTGGTATAGGAGGAAATAAGGTAGAATACCAGAGATGGGACTTCATCCAAGGGTGAGAATGAAGAAAACTTTGCATTGGCTAGAAGGAAAAGAAGGGAAAAGGGAAGAATTCTCAATCCAAACCAGAATCTAGTCAAGGGGGCAAGAAGAAATATTTGTCCAAAATTAAATGCTTCCATTGTCATGAATTCAGGCAATATGCCATAAAGTTTCCACACAAAAAGGAAAGCAAGAATACCTTAGTAGGAGCAGCAGGTGAATCCTTGGCCTCAGAGTTCGAACTTTACTTTACCCTTATCGCATGTATTGCCAACACAGTGATGGGAGCATGTCGTACTTGAACTTAGGTGCATTGTTCCACATGACAGGGTGTAGAGACTTTTTCGGTGACCTTGAAGAAAAATATTTTCAAATGCACATCGAGATGGGGGACGATGGAAGGTATAGCACAATTTGGATTGATATAGTCACCTTTCAGAGGGAGTCGAGTTCCCCCTCAAGCTCAATGATGTCATGTTGATTCCGGGCCTAAAGAAAAATCTCATCTTTGTTCCAATTTTGGAAGATTGTGGTTATGATGTGATCTTTAGCAAAGGAAAGTAATTCCTAAGACACATAGCCACGGGATAGGTGAAGCAGATCGAGATTCGTGTGAAGAACTTGTACAAGCTAGATGTGGAGGATTGTGCTACATTGAGCACAAATTCAGAGAAGGTGCATAGCCATGATGTCAAGAAAATTTGGTATAGAAGACTTGGCTATTTGCATCAAGGCACTTTGAAGATCATGTAACGGATAACCACATGCCTCCCCAAAGGAGCGCTTGAGTAGCAAGATGTATCCAAAGGATGTACTTTGATAAAGTACAAAATACACATTTCGTGATCAGGACAGCAAAGCACATGCAATCCTTGAAAGGATCCACTATGATGTTTGTGGACCTTTCTGAACATCCTCCACTTCCAAGTACAAATATTTTGTCATTTTTATTGATGACTTCTCATGGAAGTGTTGGATCTTCTTCATGCGGAAGAAGGATGAGACATTCTCCAAGTTTGTAGAATTTAAGACACTGGTTGAGAAAGAAATGGGAAAGAAAGTGAAGGCTCTCAGGAGCAATAATGGAGGTGAGTAAGTTTCAAATGAATTTAAAAATTTATGTGCAAAAGAAGGCATTCTACGAGATTTAACAACACCCCACAACCCACAGCAGAATGGGGTGGCTGAGGAAAAGAATTGTAGCATTCTGGGAGAAGCAAGGGTGATGTTGCGTGATCAAGGCCTACCTCTGCATTTGTAGGCCAAAGCATGCAAGAAAACAATCTATTTTTAGAACCAAAGTCCTCAAATTCTAGGCATGATTACACCGAAGGAGGCTTTCTCAGGGAGAAAGTCAAATGTGTTGCACTTTAGGATTTTTGGAGCCTCTATTTACTTCCATGTCACCAAAGAATCAAGGAAAAAGCTAGAGCCGACAACAAAATTAGGGGTATTTGTGGGTTACAAAGAAAATCCCCACAACTAGCATGTGTACTTTCCATCCCTCAAAATGACAATTGTGCAAAGGGATGTAAAATTTTATGAAGATAAAGCCATGCAGTGCTCTCTTGAGAGGGAGCTTCAAATCCCACCAAAATAGGAGCTTTTAGATCTAAAGGTGGAACCTCAGGAAGTTGTGGAGCAGCCACAAGTTGAGGAGTAGAGAGTGGAAACAACCACTCAAGTGAAACCATCTAGAGAAGGTAGGAAAAGGACCAGGGAAGCTGAGAAACTTGTGCAGGATGTGAGGGAAAATGTGGATTCTCCGTCAAATCAACGCAGGCACAAAAGGCCACCAGATCGATACACTAGCTACATAGCTCTAATGAATGATCTTGTAGAGATTGATCCATCCTATTTTGAGGAAGCAGTAGAGAAACATATATGGGTTGATGCTATGGTGGAGGAATACGAATCCATTGTAAAGAAAAATGTTTGCGAAGTGGTCCCAAGACCAACAGATAAATCAGTTGTGGGTTTGAGATGGATCTTCAAGATAAAGCATGTAGCACATGGAAGCATAGAAAAGTACAAGGCCAGATTTGTGGCAAAGGGGTACTCTCTAGTTGAGGGGATTGACTATGAGAATACCTTTTCTCATGTAGCAAGGCACTCATCCATTAGATCAATTCTTGCTCTGGTTGCACAGGTGGGGTGGAAGACCCACTAGATGGATGTAAAAATAGCATTCCTAAATGGATTTATTGAGGAGGAGGTGTATATTTAGCAACCAAAAGGATTCGAGACTTTTGATCGAGAGTCTCATGTCTGTAGACTCAAGCGAGAATTGTATGGTCTCAAGAAAGCACCCCATGCTTGGTAAACCAGGATCGATAGCTATCTCACCGGTTTAGGCTTCACCAAAAGTGAAGTGGATGCAAACCTCTATCATATCTTGGTATAAGGTAATTTTTTTATTATTTTCCTATATGTTGATGACTTGATTTTAGCTGGTGATGAGTAGCTGATTAGATCTTGCAAGGAGGACCTTGAAAGAGAGTTTGAAATAAGGACATGGGTCTTGTGCACTACTTCCTCGAATTGGAAGTATGGCAAGGTGATGAGAAATTGTTTATCTCTCAGGGAAAGTATGTCAATGAGATACCTCAGAGGTTCTGCATGGATAATTGCAAATCCATGGAGACACCTCTAGCGACCAACTAGAGGAAAGAGGATGCCACTTCAGGTAAGGAAGTGGATGCTACTATTTACCGGTAGTTGGTGGGTTCACTAATGTATCTTATGAACATATGACCATATATGTGTTATGTAGTCAACCAGCTGAGCCAAGTTGTTGTAGCTCTGATACCACTTGTTGTAGCTCCAATACCACTTGTTGTATATTTGACCCAGAATATATGAGAAATAACAAATATACCCAACAATAAGATAGAAATAGATATAAATGCTTCTTTATTGATATCAAACCCTTATGGTAGGGCAACACCATACATTCACTCATTAAGGAAGGAGAACACTCCACAAGTCATATCCTTGTTCATACAAGAATACTTCTCTTCATATCCCTCCATGTGGAGTCTCTAGCCTCTATATAGGCCTCATACATACAATACCATGCATCATTACCATGGTTTCCTCATACCATCAACTAATACCATGGTCCCCTTACATTATTATTAACTACTTGTGGTCCCTTATATGACATGGGTTAACCACCTTATTTATTACTATGGCCCATCCCATTATTACATTATTACCTTGGGTACCTCCCTCGGTACCCCATATTACCCCCCCTAGGTATATAACAGGTGTTTTAACTCTTCCTGCAAATACCAAGCTTGCGGAGTATTCCGCAAGGAATGGATAAATAGATGCAACCACATTTCAACTGCTAGGCCATCAACCTAGCATATATAACAACAATTCTCAACATTTTCTTGCGAGAAAGTATGACCATCATAAGTGGCGATTCCACTGAAAACCTCATTAAGAGGAAGAAACTAATAAAGAAGAACAACCTTAATGGTTCTCCAATCTTGAATTTGATCCTGATGGGCTTCCCACCAATGTCTGGGAGTTTTTTTCAAAAAAACACTCATTAAAGGGTACCATGCATGTGCATCTAGCCATCCAAGAGAGAGGTGAACCCTCGATCTCGCTGGTGCCTCGCTCGCTTGAGATGGAAGTTGATCGTGGTAGCTCTTCTATGTTGATGTGTAGTAGGTCGATCTTCGCTTCTCCCTATCTATCTTGCGGGGGTTGTTGTCCTTGTGACTAACTGGTTGCCATCTTGATGGTTGTCTTGCGGGGTGATGTGGGTGATGATATGTTGAAGCTTTAACCCACGGTGTCTTCTTCTTTAATTCACCCGGCTGTGGTGCCTGTCGTGGTGTCAATATGACTTCAACCACTGAATCCTCATCAGATGTGTCAACACTTGTTACCTTTTTGGCTTCCACCTCTGTTTGTGTTTGATTGTCAACCATCAATTGCTCATCATCTGATATGTCAGTCCCTGGAACATCTTCTGCATCAACCTTCGTGGACTCTACCTGTTTATTGATGGAGATATCCTGTAATGTAATTTTCTTCTTTTTATACCAAAGCTTCATGAATTTCTTCTGCACATTAATATTTATAGTACCCTCCATAGGGAGGCATGTGGCTTTTGTGATTACCTCCTCAGTAACAAGAAAAGAAATTCCTCCAATGTTAACTTCCTAGCCATCAAAAACCTTAGCGAAGGCCATAGAAACACCATCATGGTAGTCTGTACAACAAAAGAAAAAGTGCTCCCATCCTGCCTCTCAAAAATGATGATGAATTTTCGGGTAAGCTTCAAGCAAGTCAAGTCCTTTGGGCTCTCCTCTATGTAACCTTTTTCTCCTTCCCATAATTTCCATCATCAAACACTTGCACTGGAAACAGGAGTGGGATCCGATCTAAGGTTTCAAGATAACAATAACTTTGTTCTCTTAGTGTAAAACATACAATAGATTAACCACACGTTATACAGTTTTAGTGTCAGCGCCAATTTGTAAAAAAAAGTATAAAAGCATTGACAAATAAAATATCAGTGTTATTGTGGATTTGTAAAATAAAAATGCATTGACAACTAAAGTTGCAGCGCAAATCTGTAAAATTGGAAAATTAAACACTAACAGATGGACAATCAACACCCGAAGGAAATTTTAAGTTTGGATGGTCAATATTAAAAGACGTTGATGGAGCACATGTCAGTGGATGGACAATAATCGATCAAGCAAGCACTGACTAAGCGGAGGGTGATACGACATGAATGGGATTTCACAGGACATGGTTCCGCCGCCAAGAGGTAATTCTTAGTTAAAGGTCATAATTGCATGGAGGAAATCTCTGTAATCGCCAATTATGTTCATTATGTGATTTACCGAGTGCCATGCTTTGAAATTATTTGTTTCAAATCGTGAAAATCAATATAACATGTGGTTAATATATTGTTTGTTTTACGCCAAGAGAACAAAGTTCTAGTTACCCTGAAACCTGGGATTGAATCCCACTCTCATTTCTAGTGCAAGTGTTTGATGATGGAAATTAAGGGAAGGAGAACCCAAAGAACCTGACTTGCTTGAAGCTTATCTGGAAATTCATCATCGTTTTCAAGAGGCAGGATGGGAGAAAGTTTTCTTTCGCTGTACAAAGGAGAACCCAAAGGACTTGACCTACTTCAAGCTTATCCAAAAATTCATCAGCATTTTCAAGATGTAGGATGGGAGTAGTTCTTCTTCCCCTGTACAGGCTACCATGATGTTGTTACTAGGGCCTTCGCTAAGGGTTTCAATGGCCAGGAAGTTAACGTTGGAGGAATTTCTTTCACAGTTACCGAGGAGGTAATCGCAGAAGCCACAAGCCTCCTTGTGGATGAAGAGAAAGGTTTTAAAGTCATGTTCTTGCCAGAATTGATGTGGCATTCTTCTTGAAGGATGAATACAAGGGTAGGTGCTGGCATTCAGAGATCCAGAGATCCTGGTTGAAATATGAGGGGCATGTTCTCTTACGCATCACATAGTCCTATTTCACATGTGAGGGACGCTTTAATAGGATCAATTTGTATCATTTCCGTTTCCTTTCACACATCACAAGACAGGTCAGAATGAACGCCCCTTACTTTCTGTTAATGAGTCTGAAGCACATGTCTCAAGAGTTAGGGAGAGACCTAATGTTTACTCTCATTTTATATATTATAAGGGTTTAATTTAACTGTTGATTGTAAATAATTTGAGAAAGTTCAATAGGACTTGGGAGCACTTTCTTTTTTGGGGATGCTTTGTAGAAAACTATCAAACCAAAGAGAGGAAAAAACAAGGGAAGTAAGAATAAGGTTAAACAACCATAAATCCTACAACAGGGGGCATCATCCATGCAAACCAAGAGTCAGAAAAAAGCAAAGTTTGTTCCTCCTTTAGTTCCCGAGTTAGAAAAAGTTTATACAAGGAGGAGTGCGAGGCTGAGAGAGATGAAAAATGTGCCTTCTCCCAATGCACCTTTCCCTGCAAAAACAGAGGTTATTAGGCCAATAGAGAATGTCAAGGGAAAAACATTTAACCCGAGACAGAGCAGACAGAACTTGAAAAAAAACCCACCTTAGCCGAAATTTATAGAGGTGGAAGAAGGCTACACACAAGACCATGGAACAAACTCAAACTGAATATTAAGCTGAAACAAAACCCTCCCCAAAAAGACCTAATTATAAACAGGGAAGATTCTACAAGTTGAAAGAGACTTGAAAAGCCCAAACGCTCAAGGAGAAAAGCTGCTACAAATGCCCAAAAAACTGAGGAGAGAAAGGCTAATGTTGATATCCTATTGGAAGCAGGGAGCACACTCAGGTAGTTGTTTTAAGAGTACATTTTTGATCACCAACCGTTCTGATGAGGTTTTGACTAAACGCTGATAACTCGCCTGTCAACAATTTTCCCTGCAATAATTTCGATGAGTGCTGACAGTTTCAGTATCAACGCCATTGTGTGCAAATTTATATGGAGCGCTGAGAACCAGCCCGTTAGAGATCCCAGCTCTTATCCCGATTTGATAGAATATCAGTGGATTGGTTAACACTGGGAAAAATTGGTTTTTTGGTAACGATCAAGAGAATTTTGAAAATGAAATTGTCCCAAAAGGATACATTTCATAACATATACCATATTAAGCATGATGACGAGGCACAAGTTCCAGAAAAATTAGGCAGGATATCCATCATCAATTTTGACCCTAGTTTCTAGCCGTGATTCCAACAAACTATTATATCTTCAGATATAGAATATTTTTGAGTTTACAATAAGATTATGTATTGTATTATGTTGTATTAGATATGCACTCCTTATTTTTAGAAGTTTGTAATTAAGTCCTTACTAAAAAATTGGTTGTAGTTTGCAAATTTTCTATAAAGACAAGGTCTTTGTAATGAACAAGGATTCGGATTTTGACAGAGAAAAGCCTTGTGTGTTTTGTACCTTTTTTCTAGAATTTAATGAAAAATATTTATAGGGGAATGTGAATTTTTGTCTAGAGATTCATTTGTTTATAATTGCAGCCAATTTTCCTAGTGTTGTTAATCTTTCAACCTCTCCATTATTTGTTCTCTTCTGTATTAGAATGGGATGTCATTGATATAGAATTCATGGTTCATGTTTTATATCTTTGATGTTGGAAATCAATGTATTCAGTCTAATAGGCTCTTGTAGAATTCATCCTCAGATGATCTATTTTTCTTAATTTTCATAGAGCTATATTGTTCTTTGCTTTGATAATTGCATTTATTTATTAACAGATTAAGTTCACCCCATAACATCATAACATTATTCATATTTACATCATTACCTATTATCATATGCAACTATGTAGAAATAACAATAACATCATCAATGCAGTGGAACATAAAGGACAATAGAAGAAAATCATTCACACATAGAGACACAGGGATTGGTCTGAGACCAGAGCAAAACCCACTATGGGGAAAACACTTTCAAATTCTTCTTCTTAATAGATTTTCATCAAATGATTTAGAAAAGAGAGTACAATGATCTATATCTTCATCTATGCACCTAACTAGGAAATCAACTACAACATCCATGAAATGAACCCAACAATGTATATACTCAAAACCCTAATTCTGAAGTCTATAATGAACTATCACTGTATGCAGTCAACAGCCAAACTCTATGATCACTGAGAAGAATCTTCGGAAGACTGAGATTTCATCTTTTAGTTCCTAGTTGCATGGAAGAGGAGATATGCGAGCGACTATGGCTTTGCCATTCACTCCCTTAATCCTGACATGCGAGCGACTATGGGTTTCCCAGTCACTCCCTTAAGCCTGGCATGTGAGTGACTGGGGTCAGAACTGGACTATGAAAATCCTAAACCCCCAGTCGCATAGATGGAGAGTTGGCTATGCGACTAGGGTCAGATCTGGACTACGAAAACCCTAAACCCCCAGTCGCATAGATGGAGAGTTGGCTATGCGACTGGAAGGCTCTAGTTGCACGGATGAGCTTCTGTCCAAGCAAATGGGGTCAAATTCATCCTATGTTGTGCCTGCCACTGAGGCCCAACAACCTAAATCAAAGATGCGAACCTCGAACCCTGCAACTTCACCTAAGAGCAAACCTGATCCTCCGCGAACGAGCCTCAAACCTGTGCGAGCCAAAAACAAGATAGAAGAGTGTCTCATCATTGTGTCGAAATGAGGTAGAGGGCACTTGTATTGATAACCTTTCAAGGTGGTCCACTTTTCTTTAGGGTCGACCTTATCAAATATGCATGTGGGTTTTTCTTCATAAGTACACTTTCCCTTATACAATTTGTGTGATCTTTAGATTGATTTTGGACCTCTTGAAAATAAGAATTCAACTCAATCATTATCTCCATCAATGGATCTTTCCAAAGTGGAAATTGACCGCAATTGAATAATTTTAAAACTCCTTATCAACTAGGGAGAATTCCACCTGCCAATATTAGACCATCGATCATCATGTCATCCTATCATCATATCCAATCTCAAGTATCTCATCATATCGTATCATCATTGATCATCTCAATTCATCTCTTATTTATTCCTGCTTATCTCTTTATTGTCCCTGCTCATATGCTAAACATTCTCTAATATAAAAGAAGAAGAATTTTGACATCGAAGGGGAGCTCAATCTACCACCCTCTGTCCATTGGGCTACTACCCAGAATCTCTTCCAACGGGCTACTACTAGGAATCTCTGTCAGCAGGCTACTACTCAAAATCTCTGTCAATGGGCTACCACCCAAAATCTTTGTCAGCGGGCTACTACCAAAAATCTCTGTCAGCGGGCTACTACCCGGGAATATCGTTGGGGAGTCAGATCTATGACTTGCATCATCATCGGAGAGCATATTATCAGGGAGCATGTCTCAACCTAGAACCACATTGGCAAGTACATCTTGACTAGGAATCTTATGGGGGAGCTACTACTACGACCCCATATCAAGCAATAAGATATCCAAACACACAGGGGATCACATCTCAACCCAGGAATCACATTAGGGAGCTTATTCTCAACCCGAAACCGCATAGGGGAGAAAATCTCAACCCAATCCTATTGCCGTCTGATCTTCCCATCAATGATGCTAAGCAGTGATGTGGTAGAACACCTATATCATAATCGACTTGGGTTGTACACTCTCAACCCTTGGCCAAACGTGAAGCGAGTCTCCCAACAAGCCCAGCTTGTGGGTATGATGCCAACTGCGTTATAATCTGCAAAGACCAAGTTAGGGTAAGCTACTACTCCAACCCTATGGGTAATAGATAAGGGTGATACCTTATTGTCCAAAGTTCCCTCAACCCCAGGAGCCCTCTATCTCAATTCCTCACCCTAGGAGCTCAAATAGGGGAGGAATATTTGGCTCAGTGTCCTCGATCATCGATGCTTTCTATAGATCAACAACATATCGTCATACTCATATTTAGTAATCATCATGTCTCTATAGCAGTTGTCTTGTATAGCAACACTGTCTCATTATATGAAGGTAACTCAGTCCCAACTATATGCGGGATTCTCTGCCAATTGGTTCCTAGTCTTTGCTATTATAATGTATCCATATCATATCCAAATCTTCCTCAGACGGCTCTCTAAGGAGCTTCTTCATCCTGCCTCATACCTAGTCATGCTAGCGACATTGTACTCAACCGCAGTCGTGCTACAGACCTCTCATCCAACATATCATAGAAGATCTCATACTAAGGTAGCATCCAAATGTGCTCATCTCATCAATAACGATCTTAATCATCATCAATACATCCAAGTAGTCACCTATCATAGGAGGAATGTCTTAGACCAAAAATTGATCATCCCATGCAAATATATCGAAGGATGCTCGGTGGAAACTCATGTGAGTGAAGCAGATCAATCATAAACTCATTTAGGTTCTATGCACATCATCATTAGAAACATATATATATATATATATATTATATAATATATATATTTCATTATATATATAATATATATATATATATATAATATATATATGATTATATATATTATATTTATATTAATAATATTTATTATATATATATTATATATATATATATATATAATATTTATATATTATATATATATTAATATATTATATTATATACTATATATATATACAGACAGGTGTTCAAAATGGAACATCAATGCTTCAATCAATTGTTAGTTGCCAAGATGAGTTCAACAATATTTCTTCACAACATCTTGAAATTCAATTGGAGTGTCCAAGGATTTGCAATTCCACTTTCCAATAATTCTTCAATAGATTTGCAATAACAATTACCTTTTCCCAACTTCAGAAATCAGTTCATCATTTCGAACTTTGGAAACCATCTCCCTTTTAGATCAACAGAGGCTCATTACCTGTCAATAGTAGACCATTAATATATAAAACCAAAACCAAAATCCAAAATCATACCTTGGAACATTTCTGGAGTAGAGGTTTGGATCAACACATCAACCTGGCTTCACCAGGTAACTGTCAATGTGAACACATCAAGATCGAGGATCTTGCTTCATACAATGCTCTCTGCAAACATAACTCTTGAACTAAATCAATATGCTTAGCCTTACAAAAATCAATGTTGTCAGATCAAAACTAATATCAAACTCATCAATATCATTTGTATCAAATTCTTTAGATGAAGTGACAAGAAGAGCTCTCATCAAGTCATGACTTCATCTATTGTTATGCCGCCAACAAGTTGCCATTTGCGAACCAATATCAAATCAAGTCATCCTTATGGTCATAATATAAGTCACTAAATGCAAATGCATACACCAAGGATAAGTCATGCAGGTTCCATCAATTTATCAAGAGATTGCTTCATATTGAATCACAACTGTCAATATTTCAACCATTGTGCTAAGAACGAGGAGGCCAACACAAAACCATTATCAAGTAACAATATCAGTCACTGAAAGTCACTATACCCACATAGCATTGTCATCAAGGAAAATAATCAACAATATAGAGTATATAATGCAAATGACAATAGGAGAAAGGATCTTATGGAGAGGTTCTCCCTCTGAATGGGAATCCACTTCAGTCATCTTCATTCATGCCATCAACCTGTCTATAATTCTATCATGCATCAACAGATCTGTTAGATCATAAAGTAAAACCATATCACTTATTCATCATGGTTATATTATCATCAACTACTTCATCATGTCATCAATCTGTCATCAAGGGATGGTGTCAAAGAGCTACTGAGAGTAGACTTCAAGAATCATGATCACATTCATTACTTCTTTTTCATGTAACTAAATACATCAAGTCAAGGCACTCAATTTTACCATATGTCATAGTTACTAAACACATCAAAACATAACCATGGCCATCCCTGAATATCAATCTCATTGTTATACTTCTATTATCATGGCTACCATGCTTTTCACAAACAAATAGGGTCAAGTTACCATCTACTAGAATCAAGGTGCTAACCTTATTTATGGGATAAAGATATTCAAAAATGATAGATGTTAACCAAACATCAAGTATGCCACTATATCAAAGGTCAACATTAAATAACCTTATAAAATCAAGAAGCTCATCCTGATCAAGAAGTAAGATACTTGTTCAATACCAAGTACACCATTTCATCATAAGAACCATGAATTCCAATTACTTTCATATGCATGCATGAACCATTTGAGAAGGAGACATTCTCATCATACCTTGGGGCTTGCTAATATTACAACTCAAACATAACATTGAAACGATATACCATGCATAACTTATAGTATTCAAATACCTATGCACCTTTTGATTTGACATAGGCAGCTTGTAGCACTTAGTCATCTTTTCATCAGGTGCCTCTTTACCTTTTCTCGCTCTAACTTTTATTTCATGCATCTCAAATGATCCTCAAGAAAGTTCCTCTTATTACATCTCATCAAGGAGATTAGAAACATCCAAATATTCAAATATACATGAAATAAGTATAAGTAATGATCAAAACAATAATCAAATCTATAAGTCTAGACAAAATTAAAGACATAAAGGAGCATCATAAGTCAAAAAATATTTATCTTCAATGAGAGGTGATCCTCTCCCTCTTGACCTGACCTTCAAGAGCCATCACTGACCACTGTCCACCTAACAATATTTCTTTCAATCAACTTTATTAACGACCATGCCTACTAGAGACTATCCCATCTATGGCTTCATCAAATTTGTCACAAGAGCTTGAGCATCTTCACATTGACCATGCAAGGTTTACTATCTCAAATCTTTGCCATAAACCAGGGTTTATCTCAAACCCTAACCTCATAATATCCATCAAACCCTAATACACAAATTGCCTAAGGTTTTCTTCAAACGCTAGAATTCTTTTAGGTCCCCCCCATCTTCTCTTGCTTCCATCAAAGTTGTCTCTTCTGAAAAATTCCTTAAACCCGAGAATTCCTTCTGCAACACTGATGATATTTCTCCTAATTGTTAGATTTACATGAAAAATTTATTTGCAGTATCCTATGACCAACATTGAAATACATACACTGTAGCCTACAACAATTAAATTATATGTCGAAACAAGAAACTAAACAATAGAGAAAGATACACACAAATGACACAGTTGTTTTTGGACAAATATCCTCGGAAAATCCCAACGCGGGAAAACCAGTGCAACAGATCTGAGGGTTTTTATTATTAAGCTGAATTCTTTCTGAATACAACCACTGGAAGCCTTCCCAAAAATTCAGTTACAAAAAAAATCTCTTGGCAGAAGAAACTAGTGAGATTACCTCACTCTACACTGCAAGGCCCGGCTAATCTGGCCGCTGAACCACGAGCTCCCCGACTACTTTTGCGTTGCCCCTACGTGGGCCCTGCATCAGCGTAAATCAGAATCAATCTACCTTCAAAATCCTTTTCCAGCCCTCCCGACTCAGAAACATCAACTTCCTCAACAAACTCAAACTTTTGCGCTGGAAGCTACTGCCTTGCTCTGCATGGGGCTTGCATGAGCCCTTCCTGGCTCTGCGTCACCCTATTTTCCCTCTGTGTGTCTCTCTACCTCTCTGCTAAGTATCCTTGGCTCTGGAGAAGATCCTCCAGCCAAAAATGCCTCTGCCCCTCTCTCAAAAGCTCACTTCGAATTTTTCTTTCCCAGCAACTGCTCTAATTCAGAAATTCGATCTTTTGAACTCTCTGTGTGTTTTCCAAATGACCCTCAAGCTTCCTTAAATAATCTCCTCGTTACATTCAATGGCCTAGATTAGAAGTTGATCAATGGATAGGGTCATTTCAGTTTGATCCTCATCTTCTTCGAGAAGTTACACCCACAGTTAGATTAATACCCATTAATTATTTTATTTTCCTAAGTTTAGACTTAGGGTCCCATTAAAAATAATTAATTATTTTAATAAAACTATCTTCGGGTGGAATTTCCAAAACGCTTTCTGAGTTCTTTAGAATACATGTGCCCAAGCCTCCCTACAAAATTTAAGACTTAGAGCACATCCGATACTACTAGAAATCACCATCTCCATGGGGGTGATCTCCATGACTTTTCTTCAATCCAGCTCTAATACCATGTTAATTTTCATAGGGCTATATTGTTCTTTTCTTTGATAATTGCATTTCTTCATTAACAAATTAAATTCACCCCATAAAATCATAACATTATTCAAATTTACATCATTATTCATTATCATATGCAACTATGTAGAAAGAACAATATCATCATCATCAATGTAGTGGAACATAAACAAACAATAGAAAAAAAGCATTCCCACATAGAGACACCAGGATTGGTCAGAGACCAGGGAAAAACCCACTATGGGGAAAACCCTTTCAAATTATTCTTCTTAATAGATTGTCATATGAAACTAACTAGAAGAAAAACTACAACATCCATGAAATGAACCCAACAATGTATATACTCAAAACCCTAATTCTGAAGTCTGTAATGGGCTATCACTATCTGCAGTCAATAGCTGAAACTTGTGGTCACCGAACAAAATCTTCGGAAGACTGAGATTTCATCTTTTAGTTCCTGGTCGCACAGAGGAGGAGATATGCAAGCGACCATGGCTTTCCCAATTGCTCCCTTAAGCCTGACATGCAAGCCACTGGGGTCAGATCTGGACTACAGAAACCCTAAACCCCCAGTGGCATGGATGGAGAGTTGTTCGCATGACTAGAAGGCTCCAGTCACATGGATGAGATTCTGTTCGACTATGGTCGACTTCATCTTGTTTTGTGCCTGCGAGACTCAGACCCTGCAATTTCACCTCAGAGCGAACTTGATCCTTCGCGAGCGAGCCTCAGACCTATTCGAGCCAAAAACAAGATAGAAGAGTGTCTCATCATTGTGTCTAAATGAGGTAGAGGGAACTTGTATTTATAGCCTTTCAAGGTGGTCCACTTTGCTTTAGGGCCAACCTTATAAAATATGCACATGTGGCCTTTTCTTCATAAGTACACTTTCCCTTATCTGATTTGAGTGATCTTTAGGTCGATTTTAGTACTCTTGAAAAGAGGAATTCAATGCAATTATTATCTCCGTCAAGGGAGCTTTCCAAAGTGGAATTTTGCCGCAGTCACATATTTTTAACAGTTCTAAGCCTTGGATGTTACCTTTTCTTCTTTCGTATCTATAAATTGTGAAGTCTAGCAATGATGGACTACAATGCCGTTGTGATAGGTTGTCCCTTTATAGTTTGAAGATTTCATTAATTTCACTATGAATCCATGCCCAATGGTGTTTTTTTTTCCATACTCCAATCAACATCAACAACTTTTACATTAATTTGGCCATAGAGTGTTTAACACTGCTACCATTTTGACCCAGGGTAGTTGAGTTTGAGGAGAGATTCCCCTCCAGATTGAGGGGCCAACTTCAATCCCAAAGCGGTTAGAGGTTAACTTGGAGTTTTTCCCCCACAGCCAAGGTTTTATCTGAGTGATAATAATATCAATCAAACCCTAGGTCTTGCATTGCCTCCATTTGGCATCTACTTGGAAAGTGAATTGCCTCTTCTTCATTGTTGGAGCCTTGTGCCTAAATTAACCCTTTCCCTTAGAAGCCTCGTATTCACCTTATACCTTTAGGAATAGAGAATCTCTTAGGTGACCTACCTACTGATTCCTCCCATTAGTGAAAGTCAATGAAGAGCAGGGGGTAGTAGCTATGGTGACAGTGGAATACTACCTTATTATTGTCACTTGGTCTAGTGATAGACTTGTAGGGTACCTCTCTCCAAGGACTATTAGATTTTGAAGAAACAGGACCTCTATGTGCTTTGAGGGAGCCTTCAAGAGGATTTAACGATGGATAACCCATATTGAATCCCAACTTTGTACCATGAAAAGGTGCCTAGTTTGAAGAGGGTTGCGTTTGTGTAGCATGGACATGTGTTCTACTCTCAAGTATTGTCTATGAGGCTACAAACTAAGATGGATTAATTATCTCCAATGCCCAGAAAAAGTTCAAATAAAAAATTTCTTAATTAGATTTAATTATACAGATTAATTATTTCCTAAGTGTAACTTAGGAAAAGTGGTTAATTAATCGAAATTAACAGAGATAAATCAATTTCTCTCTAGTGACTTCTAGAAAAGTGATTTTTAGAAAGTCATGATTATCTTACCCATCAATTGTGAGTAGATCGTGGTTGTTGATTGTTCAACGCTAGATTATAAGAGGAGATCGATGGGCAGTTGGAGAAAACAATCATGGGACAAATTTGGAGGGATCACAAGGGCACAATGTTAGCATGGAGGACAATAATGGGATTTCAATAGGAGAAATTAAATGGAGGATAATAGTGGGATTTCAATAAGAGAAATTAAGGAGAGAATTTACAAAGAAATTCTTCACAGTGATTCCAGTTTTCTGACAAGAGGTCAAATTATTCTACAAGAGGGATGTTGATTCAGCTAGTGCAAATTTCCAGTTCATCTAGTATGAGTTTCCAAAGGCTCATTTTTATTGCCAATTGCTGGATCAATTTCGTGTAGGCTGTGTGAGTGGGTTTTTGGAGTTGTTGGAGGTAGAGAAATTCGCTAAGTCAATTTTACGGAGATAGTGCAAGCTTCAGAAAGAGCCAGTTCACATTTCTAGTGGGCGGTGAAAATCACTAGAGGAAGTGTGAGTTGCATAGAGTGGGTCGAGTTGGTTTATAAAAGGGAAATCATGGATTTTCTAGATCAATTTTTCCAGTAGAAATGAAGGAAAAATATTTCCAGAGCTTTGCCAGTAAGCGGCAAGCAGTGTATGTAACCCTTGATTTGCTGAAGAATAATAAAAATTCTCTCATTTGCAAAATTAGTTTTCCCTTCGGGGTTTTTCCAAGGACAATTTGTCCAAAATTATCAGTGTCTATTACTTTGTGTGTGTGATATTTTATCACTTCCAGAGGCATGCTTTGTTGAATATTATTCTAGGGTGTAAAAAAAATTCAAACTCCTTAAGACACCATTTCACCTAAGATTCCTTAGTCATCTAACTTCTAATTCTTGTTGGGGAAGCCACCCTTGTGGGGATAACATATTCCCACCAAAACAACAAGGGAATTGGCTACTAAGGTGACAATAGTGGTGGATTCCATTATTACTGGAGATCTGGTACAACCTAGCACTAGAGTGTTAGATTTTGTGGTAACATTTTTGGTGTTGTTGCTAGGGAGGAGTTGGGTCCTTCACCTTGTAATATGAAGTTTATGCTTCAATTTCTTTGAATGATCTCATCAAAAAATCAAGGATAAATTTACTCATCTGGCGACTCTATTGAGGAAGTAAAAGTACTTGTTCTTTGAAGATTTTAAAGACAATGCTTGAGAAGTAAGACAAGCACCATTTAAAGGCATCAAACATCTCACCTTAGCAACTTGTGTAAAGGTATGAAATTGCAAATTTCAATTTTTGAAGTCTTGTGTGGATAAAAAAATGGCTCCTTGGGATTTGTATGTTTTGTATCCAACATTGGATGTTGAGAACATGTTGTGATATCCAAATAACTCTAATCCAAATTTGTACAAGAAGCTTCCAACATTTGATAGTAATCCTAGCGTTGTTGCCCCCATGTCTTGCAATTTATGGGACATATCTCAAAATTTAAAGAAGGACAAGAGGATTTCATGATTGAGAAAATTTCATCTATTGTAGCAACTAGAAATTATTCTTCTAACTGTAAATTTAATTGTGCAGTTTATTTACTACGACAAACAATGAATAAAATCACAACTGCAATTTTCACCATAAAAATACTGTGGAAAAATAGAAAGTTGTAAACTGAGAAATTCTAGCACACACACAAGATTTTTACACCCCTCGAAAAACCCAACTTGGGAAAACTAGTGTAGCGGATGAGGGTATTATTTTTATTACACATCAGAAATTTTGAGTACAAGAAAATGACACCAAATTGGTATTTCTATCAGAGAAAAATACTGGCCAAAATATGTGAGGGAATTTTACCCTCCTCTCTAAGCAATCTTGGCTCAATTCAAGCTCAGAAACTGACCCCTGAAATGATCTGCATCAACCTCTACATAGTCCCATGCACGCTCAGCCTGAAACTCCCTCTGAATCAGACTTCATGCTTGTCTCTGTTGTTGGAAGTCTCTAGCCAGGCCCTCTGGAAATTTCCCGACCTCCAGCACCTGAAATAACCTGCTCGACAACCAAATCTAACTACCCCTGTTGAGGCACTGCGCAGCCCCTGCGTAGCCTACTGGAGAATAATTTGAGTGTCCTTTTCTGACTCTTTCGGAACTAGAAACTCCTTTGGAAAATCTCTATGTTGCCCCTCTGCCACCTACTACTCGATCATTGTCTCGATCTCACTGCTAAATCACCTGCTACTGGGAAATCAAACTGCCTAGATCACTAAGTATCTACAATTGGTGTATTCTCCATATACCCATCGACTTCTTCGTATAGTCCTCCGTTGGAGCACCAACGTCCAAGATTAAAACTTAATCAAGGTTCCAGATTAATTTGTGTCGATCCGTGTGAGTTTCTAGAGAATTATCACCTTATCTCAATTAGTACTAATTAATTAACCATATTTTCTAAGTTTAGAATTAGGAAATATTTAAAAATCATCTAATAATATAATTGATCCATCTCTAGGAGGAATTTCTAGAAACAATTTCTGGGTTTTGGAGATCTCATGTGTTTTACCTTCTCCACAAAGTTTCAAGACTAGAACACCTTCAATGCTACAAAAAATAACAATCCCTCTTAAGGCGTTACAGTGTTGCAACACTGCTGCTACAACACCCTGTCTTTGTATCATTGCTTTGTCACGTCATTAATTTCTAGCCATTGCCCACCAACCACTGCACAACTCTGATGCTACATCTGTGATGCTACTGACACTACCTTACTACTACTAACCATGCATCTGCACTGTAACTCCATCTTATCTGTTGCTACTACAATTACAACAACTACAACTGAAAAGCATCCAAAAGAATTTGTCCTTGCTACTAAAATGAGTTCTTCACCATACCCATATGTTCTCTAAAATAGACGAACTTATCTCTCCCTAGAGCTTTCGTGAGTATATCTGCAACCTGCTCCTCTATCGGAACATTCTGTAGTTGTACCGCTCCACGGTGCACACAATATCTAATGAAATGACACTGAATATCTACGTGTTTCAACTTGTCATGAAACATTTGATTCTCAGTGAGCTTAATGCAACTTTGACTAGCACCGTAGACACTAGTCGCCTCCATCCTCTACCTGAACAGGCTTACTAACAGCTTCAAAAGCCATATAGCTTCACATGTAGCTGTGCTTGCTACCATACACTCTGCTTCTACAGAGATTAGTGCTACTGACTTCTGCTTCCTGCTACACCAAGAAACCATCCATGATCCAACACTAATGCAATACCCAAAGGTACTTTTCTTGTCCACTGAACTCTCTGCCCAATTTTCATCTGTGAATCCACATAGTCTGACGTCATCCCCTCTGGTATATCTCGACCCATACTTGACTGTGTCGCACAAACCTCAAAATATGCCTCGTTGCTGCCTACTGTACCCTCTTCGATTCTACCATAAACTGACTAAGGGTATTGAATGCGAAGCAAATATCTGGCCTAATGTTGACCAGTTACAAGAGAGAATTGATAAGTTGTCTATACAAGGTGGGGTCGACATCCTTGTCATCTGATGCATCTATCTTCTTCCAGTTGGTGATCATTGGAATAGACATGGGTCTACAATCCTTCATTTTGAACCTCTTCAAAATATTTGTAGTGTATCTTCCCTACCCAAGAAAGATCTCCCTGTCCTTTTTCCATACTTCGAATCCTAGGAAATAGTGCATCAACCCCAAATCCTTCATATCAAAACTCTATTGCCAAGTTCCTCTTGCAGTCCTCTGTGAGCCCTGATGATCATGTCAAGAAGAGATAAACGACATACAATACTAGGATGAGTGGCTCACCCTCTACCATCAAATAGTAAATGTTGGGATCTACAACACTCTTGACGAATCCTATCTGCTACAAGTGATTGTCAATTCGACCATACCATGCCTTGGAAGGCTGCTTGAGCCCGTATATAGATTTCTTCAGTCTGCACACATGAGTGCGCCTCTCATGAGTCTCGAAGCCCTATGGTTGTTCTATGTACACCTCTTCCTCTATCACCTCATTCAAGAATGTTGTTTTGACGTCCATCTGGTGAACCTGTCATCCCATCTGAGCTGCAAGGGATATAACTGACCGAATAAAAGTGTATCTGACAACTGGGGCAAAGGTTTCCTCGTAATCTATCCCTTATTTTTGTGCATACCTCTTTGCCACAAACCTAGCCTTGTACTTCTCCACATTTCCATCTACAACATACTTGATCTTGTAGATCCATTGAGAACCTACAACAAACCTATCATCAAACCTCGATACCACCTCCCAAACATTGTTCGTCATGATACAGTTGTATTATTTTACCATGGAATCTACCCACACCTGATGTTGTGTTCCTTACTGAAAGTTGGAACATTCTGCAACCTGAGCTACCAATGCTTGATATCTGTCAGGTTGTCTACACTCTCTCTTGTTCGTCCTAGGATCCCCAATAAACTCCTTGTTGGTTTAAGGGGCTTGGACCCAGGTTCAGAGTGTACTGCGCACCAACAAAACCCTCAACCACTGGCCCTTTCTACAACGACCTGCACGCAGATCGTTGTCTCACCCGAAGCAGTTATGGGAGGTTGCAAAACTAGGTTTCTACAGCTAGAGAGATACGCATGCTCTGGCATCCATGTGTTTACTTATGCTTTATACCTATCTACAACTTCGCATACATAAATAACTTCACACTAATGCTTTTCACAAATTTGATCGCATAAACATATCAGAAAATAGTATAACAAATATTCTTTCGCATAATTCATTAAAAAGAATGCATAACAATATGTAAAAACACAAATAATGAACACAGATACACAAGATTTTTCCAAACTTCTTCTTTATTAAGATAGATCTTCAATACATACAACTTCTTCGACCTGCGCATCTAGCTATAGGTGTTCTGCGCACTCAGCTGCAGACTCTTCAAGGCCTCTGCGCACTCAACTGCGAAACCTTCTCTTCAGGCCCAAAATACATACTAAAGACAGAAGATATGATCAATGATTCATCTATGACTTAGCTATCATCGATGAAGTATTACATCTCCTTATATAGATTTCATTACTACAAGACCATGGTCCACATACCATGGATCCGACAAAACAATGAACTAACACCCAATACCATTAAATAATAATGGGCTTTGACCCACCCCAAAGCCCCTAAACATCGCGTGGTAAATATAACTCCGCGCGCTCCATTCCTCAAAATGCATATTCTTTAACCAAAATTGGACCAAGTTGGGCTGCACCCAACAGGGCCCCAACACTCACATGTGACAAGCCTTGAGTCACTCAACTACAATGCCCTTGATCTTTGCTATAATACCATTGTAGACTGCATTGTACTGAGAGAGTATTTCTATAACTCGTTTCCCCTCTCAGTGCACCTCCTCCAGCAATGCCTCTGTAGTTGAACCAGTAGTCTTTTGCAGTACTTCATTCTCCCTTTTCTTTAACTCTTTGAGTCTTCCATCCACTGCCTGCAAAAGTTGGAGGGCATCATCCTACCATGGTTGTGTCCTCTCTTGTAAGATCTGCTCCTTCCTCCGAAGATCTTCTATCTGTTTTTGGAAGTTCTTTCCTTCAGTAATGCTGGCAAGCCTCTACGAGATTGGTAGAGTCTTCGCAATTGCGAGGATCTCTTCCTGCCACTTCTACTTCACCTGTAACACCTCCTCGATCTTCTAAATGTTTGGATCCTCCTGCAATGACGCCCAAATTTGCATAAGTGTCATCTAGTAATTTTCCACAGTTCGCCACTGTGTCGGAGATGTCTTCCAATGCATATTTTAAATCCTTCTCCCTCTGCTCCCGTACTTCTAGTGGCATGGTTGGCTGCAGCCTTATTTGTAGCTCAGAAATCTGCACTTCATATTCAATTTTCATCTTAGCAAGCTTATTCATCGATTCTTTTATCGTGAGGGTGAGCTTTGCAACCTTCTCTGCTTGTTGCTCCTCTTCATGGACCTCTATGTCTGAAACTGTGCTACAAGTGTCTGCAATGGATTTTTCCAATTGTTGTTGTTGTTGCCATACCTCATCTCTTTGCTTAGTCGACTGCTCCAGCTCCATTTTCAGCGAAGATTTCTCCTTTTCCACCTGATTGGTCAACAACAAAGTTCGTTGTTCCCGCTCCTGCAGCTCAGTTGTTATGTTCTGGTGGAATTCATGCAGTACCTAAATCGGCATCACAAAAATGTTCGCGTTGACACTCCTCCGGTGACTCGAACTGTAGTGCTTTAGCTGGCACCTGCAAAATCCTAACTTTGAATGTTCTCTCTATTCACCATTCTACCTGCAATGGTTGAGTAGTCTTCTCTGGTTGTCTCGTTCTCTATGGTAGTGCCCTCAATTCTGCGATAC
This sequence comes from Pinus taeda, assembly GCA_000404065.3. Lineage (NCBI taxonomy): Eukaryota > Viridiplantae > Streptophyta > Pinopsida > Pinales > Pinaceae > Pinus > Pinus taeda. The sequence goes on from APFE030352925.1 coordinate 111,714, forward strand.
CTTGTTGAACCTCGTCCAATATCTCTCTATAGCAATCGTCAATTCTATCCCAAGTCTTTGTTGTTACCTCTTGGACCTTCTCCCCAATCTCGTCAGTGTCCCCATCAGAGAGGACAAGTGGTATAACACCCCTTGATTTGTCTGCCTTCTGCTTTTTCCTCATGCTCGGCATGGCTATTGTAGGTACCCTCTTTTTAATGATGAATGGTGACTCTTATGGTAGTCCTTCATCATTGAGGGGTTCTTGAGTACAATATGCCTGTTTTGGCTTTGTCTCTTCTGTGCCTTGTTTTTTTTGTATCCTTTCCACTCGGACTTGCATGCTACAGAGTACCCTTCTCCGTTCCAATCTCTTCGCTAGGTGGAGTCATCCACTTTGTTGAGCAGCGTTGTAATACTGTGAGTAGGTCATCCTCGGTCGCTAAATATGGCAATGGGTTCCATGTCCTCGTCGATTCCCTCCTTGCCATCAGATAGACTCGATGGAAGTTTGCTTTAAAGTCTGCGATGTTGCATTATTGCCTATACAGACTAGGTGACAACCTTGGGTGTTGATTCACCACCATGTGTAAATCCATTGACAACAATACAAAGAAAATCCTATTTTCCATTGCACGCAATGGCTCCTTAGTATGCCAAAGGGAAGCATACTTCGCAGCTTCACAAGCGTTTTCTTTGACAAGAGGAAACTGTAAGTCCTCTGACTCCTTCCATGCAATTAGCGCAATGATGATGACTAACCACGCATAATGAAACGCCTTCCCTTCCTCTTGCACTTCATTGCAGTCTTCCAAAAACTCCTTACATAAATAGGCGGCCCAGTTAAACTAGACCCCAACACTGCACTGCACAACCAAAGAAACCATGGCTGCGAGGACCTCATTTGCTTTACACTTCTGCATGATCTTCCCTGCTAAGATGTGCGCGGTGAAGCACACCCCTTGGTCATCAATGGAGTTAATGTCATACCCTGGTGATTTCTTCACTATTCCAAATTTATCCTTTATCGTCTGTGCCATTGCCTTGTCTTGATTCTTGCCCACAAACTCTTATACGGGGTCTTTTCCTTGGTGAGGCAGTCCTGTAATCCTTTTGATCAACATTTCATCGATCAAGATCCTCGTCCCCAACGAGAGGCATCCATCATGTACTAATGCGAGAAGCTGTCACACACAAGTTGTATTGGATGTGCTTCTACCGAAGTGTGGCACAAGTAGCATATTTAACAAGCTTGCTCTCTCCAATCCTGCAGCCCATCGGTATGTCTCTAACCTTGTAACTCCACTTTCTGGGTAATATGCCTATTGCAGGTATCTGCTTGACTCAAATTGTAGGTATTTGCTCCAATCATTGAAATCCCAGTTCTCCATCTTCAACTGTGGGATCTTCTCCAATACTTCATTGTCAAATGACACTTCCTCCTGTAGCAATGGAGTGAACGTGCCAAACTTCGCATCTTTTGGGTTGTTGATTGGCTTGGCACTCATTTTTCTCGGTGGCATGTAAGGTGGGAGCACATAGGGAATCTCTACGCGTTCTGTCTCCATCCAGTGCAACTCTGCCTCTTCCTCACTGGCATGAATCTCATGTGGTTCTTTCTGCTGGATTGGTATCTTCCCCTTCTACGCAGGTTTCTTCCCCTTGTCCTCCTTGTTCTTTGTTCGCACTTCCTTCTGTGTCTTCTTCCTCGAGGATGTTCTCAGCTCTACTCAAGAGACCTCAATTGGCCTCTTTTCCTGCTTCTTTTGTGGTTGTGCTTCAATGGGTACCTACTTGCCCGGCGACCTCACACACCTTGGGACATGATTACATTCATTGTTGTGGTTTGACCACCCTATGCTTCCATGATTCCTAGTAGCCCTTTCTTTGCAAATTCTCTAGAAATTTCCCCAAAGCTTCTCTCAGGCATGCAGTAACTCACTTCTCTCACACTTAGTTGCAACTTTTCAAATTCTCCAGACAACAAAGTGTAAAATGTGGTGTGGGGTATGGTTTAACGAATTTGAATTTCCAGCCTAATGATTGGCTAAGATCTTGCTCATTTAATGTGTGTATGGTGCTAGATTCAACCAATTGTGCCTCATAAATGCATTTATCCCACGCCCTTTAATGACAACTTCCTTTTAACGGTAGCTTTTTCCTTCCAATAGTCATATTTCCGCCCAACTTCGACGAAGCTTCCCTTGTGGCACAATCATCCTTTATCCATCGCAGTTCCTTCGGACTTCGTCGTACTCTTGAGTATCGTATAGCAGTCTCCCCTCGGCGTAGTCCCTTTCAGCATAGTAGTTTATAGTCTCGTGCTCACTTTCAATTGCAGGTTGCACTAAGACTTTATTCCCTTCATTTCTCAGTGCGAAGTTCCAAGGACAAAGTCGTCCCTATATACATTCAATCTACTACCATTCACTCATCTTGGAATTAGCTAACCATTTAACTTCACAAGTTGGACTACACCACCATCAGAGATGTGCTTAATGATATATGGTCCTAGCCAATGAGTCTTCAATTCTCCTCGGAACTTCGCGAATTTTCTGTCATATAATAGTACAAGATTTCCCTCTCGGAATGTCTTCTTCTTGATGTGCCTATTATGCCAAGATTTCTCCCTTGCTTTTTGTACTTGCTGATGGAACCCTACTTTGAACCTCTCTTCTTCTAGAACTAGCAACTGTGACATCCTTTCCTTCATAATGTCAAGGTCTGACATATCTGTGAATGTTGCAATCCTCAAACTTGGCACAATGTACTCCATAGGAATAATTTCCTCGTCCATATACTAACCTAAAACATGTATGCCTTGTCAATTTCTTACATGTTGCCCTGAATGCCCACAACACCACTGGAATCCTTCGATCCCAGTCATCTCTTTTCACATTGCATAGCTTGGTCAATGCATTCTCTAGAATCTTATTGAAAGCTTCCATGATTGCATTTTCCTGAGGATGATAAGGAGTGCTCTTCTAGTGGTAAACCTGCAATTCCTCAGTTAATGGTTCTATGGTCTTATTCAAGAAGTGTTTCCCTGGTCACTCATCAGAATCCTTGGGCAACCAAATCTAGACAATATATATTCAAAGAAGAACTTCACATCAATTTCTGCGCCACAATTCTTCACTGGCTGTGCTTTGGCCCATCTTGTCAAATAATCAAGTGCAGTGATTATATACCTCGCACCAGTCCTTTTCCTTGGTGGACTGATAGGACCAACAAATTCAATAGCCCATTTTTCAAAAGCCTGCAAAGTTACCTATGGTTCTAGTGGCATCTTATCTCTCTTAGATGGCATCCCTGTTCTTTGACATACATCACATGCTTGGCAGAATTCTTTTGCATCCTTGTGTACTGTGGGCCACCATAACCCAACTCGCAAGGTTTTCTGCATGGTGGCGTTTCCTACATAATTCCCACCTGCAAATCCTCCATGAGCTTCTGTCAGAATAATTTGTCTTTCGTGTTCAAGGACGTATCTGTGAAAATTTGATGACCCCGAATCCTACTACAACAACTGATTATGTTTCTTCTATTTGTTAATTACTCAACAAAATTATTTATTGTTTCCTACAATAAACACTGAAATGAATACACTTCAGCCTTCACCATTTAAATAAAATGTGGATACAAGAAACTGAACAAGAAAGAAATACAACACATCTACACAGTTATTTTTGGACAAATATCCCTGGAAAAACCCAGTGTGGGAAAACCGGTGCAGCAACTGAAGATTTTATTATTAAGCAGTAGTAATTTCTTAATACAATCTTTGGATGCCTTCCCAGAAATCCAATTACAGAGAATATCATTGACAAAGTGATAAGTGAGGTTACCTCACACTATCATTGGAAATCCTGGCTAATCCATCCACTGAATGAACTGCCCCTGGCTACCTCTACGCAACCAATGCGTCAGCCCAGCGTCACACCCTCTGGGGACAGCGTCACCCCTTCAGCTGATCAATTTGTTGCATAGGATCTTCGATTTGCACCTCCTGGTCTCACACCACGTCTTCCAGGTTCTGCAATCGATTCCTTCAACAAATTTTTAGATTCCCTCTTGGCTTTTGCACTGCCTCTGAGTGGCTCTGCGTCAACCGCTCTGGCTTTGCACTACATCAGCTGGATATCTCTCTCTCTTCTCTACTGAGTATTCTTCGACAGGGAAAGATTCCCTTTAGATACTATCACTGCCCCTCACTGCGAAAGATCACTATTGAAAATCTCTCTAGCAGCTGCTCTACTTCAAAAAATCAAACTTTTGATCTTCCCTCTGTGAGTTCTCCAAGTGCCCCACAAGCCTCTTCTTATATCTTTCTGTTGGACAAGCAATGGCCCAGATTAACTTTTAATCAATGGCTTAGATAATTTTGGCTTGATCCTCGTCTTCTCTAGAAGTTACACCCACAGTTTAGATTAATACCCATTAATTATTTTAATTTCCTAAGTTTAGACTTAGGGTCCCATTAAAAATAATTAATTATTTTAATAAAACTGACTCCGGGTGTAATTTCCCAAAACAATTTCTGGGTATTAGAGAATGCATGTGTCTAAGCCTCCTTGCAGATTTTGAGACTTAGAGCACATCTGATGCTACCAAAAATAAGCACTCCCTCTTAGCGAGGAATGTGCTCTAGCAATGCACCCTGCTGAAGCATCTGTAACATCTCCTTCTGCGCTATTGATTTCTGAGATCCTATCCACCATCTATTGCGCAAATGTTGCATCTGTAATGTTGTTGACCCTGCCACTGTCAACACTGCATCCGTACTGCAACTCTCTCTCAAATTTTGCATCCATGCTGCTGTTGGCACTGCCACTGCCCATATGCATCGGTACTGGGAACTTCTCCAACTGTTACTGTTATTGCATCAACAATGGAAAAGCATCCCAAATTACTGAACTGGTGTTCAATATGATGCATCTCATTGCTAGACTTCTAACTACTGCTAGTCTCTACACTGACCCTCTGAAGCCTCTGTGTTGTTGCTGACCTTTTCTCTATGCCATCTGAAATGTTGCCAACTCTGCTCTGCATTGCTCAGTCTCAGGCGCTACTAGCCACTGCAACTATCACTTCAGCACTCCTCTACACCAACAGACACTGGTATCCTACTACTACTGATTTGGGCTCTCGTAGCAAGGAATTGATCCAAGAGGTGGGCTCCTCAAGGATCATGCCCATTTGCAGTCCTTTCGAACTACAACTCTAAATCACCCCACCTCCCTCCTAGAGATGCATGGGTTGTCATGGAAAACTCCTCTTCCTCGATCTTCGTGGCTACAACCTTTTGATCATGCTTCTCATCTTTGTCCTTCCTAAGAAGACACTGTGTTGCGTAGTGATTGAATTCACCACACCTGATGCATTAATCTTCGAAACGTCCTTCTTACGCCTTTGTTGCTCCTTCTTCCCCTTAGATGCAAGGGATGCATTCTCTTCCTCCTTGGGCTTCGACCCACTGCTGCTGCTTCTGTCAAGTTTACACTTGACCAAGTCTCTCCTCAACTCCTCTTGCTTAAGAGCTACCCACATTCCTTCCCAGTCCGGCAAGTTCTCCATGCCCAGAATGCTCTGTACAAATACTTTCCACTCCTCTGAAAGTGAGTTGAGGGCTAGTCTTACTATCTCAAAAGATTGAGGTGAAGACCCCACAGCTGCTAGCTCATCTCAAGTCTCCTAAAGCTTTGCAAGGAACATATCAATGCGTTCCCCCTTCTGCATCTACGTGGACCTCATCTTCTGCTCTAATTACATCTTCCGCTGCTCGGAAGATCCTTGATACAGAGTCGACAATACATCCCACATCTCCTTGGCAGTCCCTCTGCCAGCGATGTGACAGACCACATGATCCTTCACTCCGTCGAGGATCATTCTCTTTGTCTTCATCATTTCGCCCTTGTAGTTCTTGAGTGGATTTGGATCCACAGGAATAGCTACCACATTGTTGACGTAGGTCTTGAGAAAATGTTCATCCAGAAGGCATGACATCCTTGCCTTCCAGATCACATAGTTGTATGCACCATCCAACCGATCATGATCTCTCAACACATTCACTGCCATTTCTGCCACTTGAAAGAGTAGAATGACCTCCTCTCTCTTGCTGCTGCTCAACAAATGAGAATTCGAATTCCCTAGCTAGGAATTCTTTGAGGAAGAAATTCCCTCAAGTGTCTTTTCTTTCTTCTGACGTCTTTTTTCCCAGCAACTACCTGCAAAAACTTGTGTCACACCAAGAACCCCTCTTTGCTGAAGCTTTTATTGTGCTTCTCCCTCTGTCGCTAACAAATCTCAATCTCAAAATCCTACCTCTCCATTGACTCCCTCAAAGATAGCTTTACCACAAAAATCTTATCCTCCAAGCTTGAACTGTCCAATCCCTCTAGGGATTTGATTTGCTTCTTATGCAGCACCTAGACTTCCTTCAACACTAAGCTCTTCTAGCGCTGCTCTCTTGTTTCTCCTACAACTCTGATACCATGTGAAAATTCGGTGACCCCGAATCCTACTGCATCCACTAATTATGTTTATTCTATTTTAAGAGAGATTCTTTCGGCGTAAATCACATGATGTTTCAAATTTTGTCGATGCGTTTCGAACCAACTAGTGTGGTTCATCATCAGGACAAGTTGAATGAACAAATCTCGCTTTTGCATATTAAATATATAGCAGAACATTCTAGACCAGGTAACGGCTACAATGATAACAGTTAGATTCGACCGGGAAACAACTAGTTGACTTAGATACGGGTTTAAAACTTTATTAAATAAGTCAATATTCTTATTAAAATACGAAATGAATCATTTCATATTTATAAAAATATATTAGAATAAGTAAAATGTGAATCCGTAAATCATAAAATAAATTAATCTAAAGTTGTTAGTTATCAAAGTTATTATAAATATTAGTTAGTTATAGAGTAATCCAAAATTAGTTAAATTATATTTTAATCAAAATATAAGTCAAAAGGACATGTATTTATAAATATATATTGAAATAAATTAATTTTAAATTACTATATATTAAAATAAATTAAATAAATTAATCTAAAATTGTTAGTTAT
>APFE030352925.1:119164-146278 GCA_000404065.3 Pinus taeda
TAATTAATTCAATTTAATATTTACTATTAATATATAAATATTAAAGTAATTTAATGTGAGGAAAGGAAACTCTAATAACTAAAATTTTATTTTAAAAACTAACGTTGATTTAAGGGTTAAAACTATCGTAGATTAATTTCCAGATAATTTTCTATGCCAGCTAAATCAATCATGTAGAACAAAGACCACAAGAAACAGAAACGGCTAGTTGACTTAGATAAGGGTTAAAAACTTTATTAAATTACTGAACAAAATTATTTATTGTTTCCTACAATAAACACTAAAACGAATGCATTGCATCCTTCACCATTTAAATAAAGTGTGAAAACAAGAAACTGAACAAGAAAGCAATACAACACATCTACACAGTGATTTTTGGACAAATGTCCCCGAAAAAACCCAGTGTGGGAAAATCGATGCAGCCGCTGAGGGTTTTATTATTAAGCAGTGGTAATTTTTTAATACAATCTTTGGATGCCTTCCTAACAATATAGTTACAGAGAATATCACTCACAAATAGATAAGTGAGGTTACCTCACACTATCACTGGAAATCCTAGCTAATCTAGCCATTGAATTAACTATCCTGGTTGCCTCTACGCAGTCACTGCATCAGCCCAGCGTCACACCCTTTGGGGACAACATCACCCGTTTAGCTGATCGATTTATTTCCCAGGAACTTCGATTTGCACCTCCCAGTCTCACACCGTCGCTTTCGGCTTCTGCAATTGATTCCTTCAACAAATTTTCAAATTCCCACTTGGCTTCTACGTTGCCTCTGCATGGCTCTGCGTCAACCTCTCTGACTCTTCGCTACCTTTGTTGGATCTCTCTCTCTCTTCTCTGTTGAGTATTCTCCAACCGAGAAAGATTTCCCTTTGAATACTATCCCTACCCCTCACTGCAAAAGATCACTATCAAAAATCTCTTCGGCAGTTGCTCTGCTTCAAAAAATTGAACTTCTGATCTTCCCTCTGCGTGTTCTCCAAATGCCCCTCAAGCCTCTTCTTATATTTTTTTTGTTGGACAACCAACGGCCTAGATTAAATTCTAATCAATGGCTTAGATCATTTTGGCTTGATCCTCGTCTTCTTCTAGAGGTTACACGCACAATTTAGATTAATACCCATTAATTATTTTAATTTCCTAAATTTAGACTTAGGGTCCCATTAAAAATAATTAACTATTTTAATAAAAATGTCTCTGGGTGGAATTTCCAAAACGATTTCTAGGTATTGGAGAATGCATGTGTCTAAGCCTTCCTACAAATTTTGAGACTTAGAGCACATCTGATGCTACCAGAAATCAACAGTATCTATGCAGTATTTCATTCGACCCCATTTTGTACAAGTGTCCAATAATCAATGAGAAATCAACTGCTCTGACTACCAACTCCTTCTTTTGCTTCATATTATACTTCACGGGTGCCATTCCTATAGCTAGAAACTGAATAATATCCGCGAATTGATCATTTGCAACTCTGATTGTGAATAACTGCACATCAGGCAGGTTATCTTGAATACTTTTGGGTTCTTCTCCTGTCTCTATCCTTGATAGATGATCAGGCACAACATTCAATCTTCCTGGCTTCACTACAACCTCGAAGTCATACTCCTGGAACAATGACAACCATCAACAAATTTTTCCTCCTAAAATAGGTTTATTCACGAAATATTTCAGCGCAGAGTGATCGGTGAACATCTTGAAATGCACTCCCAACAAATGGTGCCTGAACTTTTGTAATGCATATACCAAAGCTAACCCATCTCTTTATGTTGTACTATAGTTCTTCTTTGCCTTGGACCATTTTCTTCTTGCAAATGCTATGGGGTGATCAATTTCTCCTACTCCTGGTTGTGCTAGTACTATACCCAACGCTATGCTAGATGCATCAACATGTACATGAAACTCCTTATTCCAATATGGGAAAACCATAATAGGCGTAGTCACCATTTTCTCTTTTAGTACATCCAGGCTCTTCTGGCACTATTCGCTCCACTGAAAATTCACATCTTTCTTCAGCAATTTCTCCATCGGCGCAGTTATCTACGCATACCCTTTTATAAACTTTCTGTAATAGCCAGTGTGTCCTAGGGTCATGCGCAATTGTCTCAACTTTTTTCGGTGCTGGCAAGTTCACAATAACTGCAATCTTCGCGGGATCCACCATTAATCCCTGCTTACAAACTACATGTCCCAACAATATACCAAATGGTGCACAGAAGATACACTTTTTAAAGTAAAATGATATATGGTATTGTCTACATGTATCTAGCATCAACCTCAAGCTCGCCACATGCTTCTTCAACATCCCAAAGATTGTCCAATCATCGAAGTAAACTTCCAAAAATTTGTGTATATATTCTTTGAAGGTTCCAACTACAACTCTCGAAAACATGGCAGGAGCATTCTTCAAACCAAAAGGCATTACTGTGTACTAGTAAGAGCACCATTTTGTAGCAAAAGTTGTCTTATGTCTATCCTCTTGTGCAATTTTGATCTGATGGTAACCCGAAAAGCCATCTGTGAAAGAATAGGCCTCTTGTCCTCCTACATTGTCCAATGCTTTGTCTGTAAATGGTGTAGGGAAGGGTTCATGCAGACATGCATCATTCAATTTCCTCAAGTCCACACAAATTTTGATTTCCCCTTTTGCCTTCTTTTCCTAAATCACCATGGGACTCACCCATTCAGACTCTTCGACATGTTTGATGATCCCAGTTGTTAACATTTTGGCTAGTTCTTCTTTCACTTTTTCCTTATATTTTTTATTTAGTCTATAAGGTCTCTGTTGACAAAGTTCACATCAGGCTTCAGAGGGATCTTCATAACTCCAAAATCTCCTACTATGCCCTTCATATCTGAGAACTTAGTGGGAAACAACTCCTAGCACTCATGCTAAAGATATGTTATCTCACTCACTGTGTCTTCATCCCAGTAATCGGCTATTGTTGCAAACTTCATCTCATCTTTTGACCCTATGTTCACCTTCTTCGTCTTTAATGGCTTCGTTATATCAGGGATCCCTATTTTAGGTCCATTCACTTTGTGGTGACCTTCAGATTCTGCAATGTTGATATTGTGAGGATCTTCCTCCTCTTCTGCAGTGATATTGTAGCATTCCATTACATTATGTAACTACGTGGCCCAATCAGGTTTCCATATAAATGGAACTTTATTTTAAAAAATCTTCTTAACTATCTGAAGGGTTGCATCTATATGTGGACAATCATCTTCAAAACTAAATGTCATTATAAATCCATCAACCATCTCTGCCCAACTTGCAGTACCATGTCGCAGTTTTGTTTCCAAATACCAATTCTGAGGAATTGTCTCCAAGGTATGGATGAATCCATGCACCCATTCTTCTTGCGGAATGTATTCCCATGTTGTCATACAAAGTTGTATGTTTTCTATAGGATCAGTTTGACCATCACAATTATCTGTCAGTTCTGTTTCTACTTGACCAAACCTTACCCACATCAATCTTCGACATTGTTGCCAATCTCCTATATTCTTCTTATGTGTACCCCACAATCTAGCAGGCATAGCTCTTAGGGCTAAATCTAGAGCTAACAATCTCTGACATTCTGGTACCTGTCTTTCATAATCTCTAAATAAAGTATCGACATTACCGAAACCATCATAAAAAGGTAAATCACATACCTCTACTTTCATACAACATACTACTTTAGTGATCCTTGCGCATCGCCATAGACACTTCATGTAACCTGTTTTTCCAGTTTTCTAATTCCTCTTCTGAATCTGAAGTGCAGGAACTATCTAGCTCCCAACCCAATTTTCCATCTGTAGTAGGGTTGATCCATTCTTCTCCTTTTTCTTTTATCTAGTAAATGTTGTCGATGTCATCTGTGTTGTACTCCTCTTTAACAGGTTCAGTATACCTCGGTCGTTCTGATCGATCTAATGGAACAATGACTCTCACATTGTTTCTTTCAAATATCATTTTCCTTTTCTTCAATTTAATTATTAGCCATGTTAGCAAATGGCCAATCCAATCCAAGCAATGCAAGATAGGGATTACTATCATCCACAATTTCAATCACTTCAAAGTCAGTCGTAGTGCACACTCCAATGTCTACAATGATACCTAACAACCTTCCTAGAAGAACAATCTTCTGTTGGTCCAACATCTTCAGCTAGATCAGTGACCATGGCAACTTCGGCTTACCCAGCAAATCCCAAGTATGCTTCGACAAGACGTTGGCATCAGAACCTAGATCCAGGATAACCTGATCCATGTCATATTCTCTAATCTATATAGTAAGCCTCATTTCCTTTCCAATCCTCTTCTTGTGTCGATGTAGGTAGTTTACTACGCGCATCTCACTCTGTGGTACTTCCTTAGAATCACAAGAGAATATCAATTCCTGCAATCCTTCCACAACTTTCTGGTTTCTCAACAATTTCATGCAAGTTTGTAGAAAAGACTTCAAAATCTCTGGATCCACATCTTGTGTCGCAGCTGGTACTATCTTGCAATTATTCTTCTGTGTTGGTTCTGCAATAGAAGTCGAATCCCCATCATCCATAAAGCTTTGCCTCGTCTCCATGAATACTTGATTTTCCTTCTGAATATCAAATGCAGGGGATTTTTCAGTAGTTTTTCTTACCCATTTAGCTTCAACTTCCCTTTTCCCATTGGCTTTATCATTTCCAGTAGCAACTCCACTTCTTGTTACAATACTGAGGCGCGATTCATCCTTCCTTGGCTCAACGGTCATCATTTGAAGATTTTTTGTGGGTTGTTGGTTCCTTTTCTCCTGCACTTTCGTGATAAGGATGGGGCATTCTTCTATCACGTGATCAAAAGGCTTACAATAGCTGAAGGTTGTCGTAGTGTTCGACAGTCTCTTGTGAAGCGTCCTGCCTCTCCACAATTATAACAAATAATCTGGTCGTGTCCTCCACCAGTGCCTCCTCGTCCTCCTCTTCCTTGGAAACCTCCTCGACCAGCATGTTGGCTTGGCTCCATGTGTGTATGTCCTTCAGCGTGCAGTCTATAACCATCGACAGTGCACTCTATCATCAAGTCATAACTTTGACAATTTCTCTCATCATGGCCTACTAATTTACAAAGTTAGTTGTTTTGGGGTCTATATGTACTTCTGTAATAAGTAGCAATCTTTAGATTGATGTTGGCCTCTTGTTCTACAAATCTCGCACCACAAACTTGATCCTGGGTTCACTGGATTAGGTGCTCCAATTGCCAAGTAATCTCTGAATACAGGGCATTGATCCTTATAATGGTCCTCTGCTTTGCATTTTTTACACCATACTTCTGATCTGGTTTCTTTACCTTTCTTGAGATCTTGCAATTCCAAGGTCAAATTTGCTAGTTGGCTCTGAATCTACTGTACTACTGCATGAGTATCTCCGATCGGCAGAGCTTTCAGCTTCATCACAATCTCCAATGCTTCAGCTTGAGTCGCAATCTTCTGCTGCATCAAGGGTAACCTAATTGTGGCAGTAGCGCAACTATAAACCACTCCTTATGTTGTTCAGGAGGGATGTTAAAGCTTACCTGTCCCATTAACACCTTGAATCGTTGATCCCACTCCCACACGTACTCAATAGCCAACTGTTTGATTTCCTTCAGCTCCATGATGCACTGTGATTCTGACTTCGACTTCTTGAATTTTGATACCAGCGCTTTCTTAATATCATCCATTGAAGCAACCGAATTAGTCACAGAGTACTTCATGTACCATGCCAGTGCTCTTTCTTGCAGCGTCATGACGAGACGCACCTTCTTTACATCTTCGTCAGTGATCTATCTCACTTTCCATACTGCATCAACTACGAACCGGAACTGGTCAGGATCCTCTAATCCAAGCCCTTTAAAGATAGGTACCTTAATGTTATCAACCATTTTTCTTCTTAGGGGGCTAGGTGGAGGGGTAGCGGTTGGTGGTGTAGGGGACTTATGGGGAGGGGGATAGGGGGCACGGGGAGTAGATGGATGGGGAATCCCAAAGACGCCCTGAATTTTCTCAACTCCTAACTTCGACACACCTTCAAGATGCGAGGGGGGATACCGCGAGGTTGTGGGGTTACTTCCTTCTTCTTCACTCTCAGATCCTCCTAACAAGGGGCTATAGTCAGTGTCAATAATGTTCTTTCATTTGCGATCTACTCTAAACTATTTTCCACTTCGCATAGACCCTGATCTTGGTTCAAACTTATTCCCTCTTCACCCAAACATTAATCTGACTGCATTTGCAGTACGCCCTTTTCACATAAAAGAATTATAATCCACAACTTCAAAGAGTTCAGGTACTTAGCTCACGGACCCTTGAAAAATCTTTGTTTCGCTTGGCTGTAAGATACAGTCGTGTCTATTACGAATTCAGTAATAAATCCTCCCAAAATGCTATCGATCCAGAAATCAACAACTCTTGAGATCTTGTTATTGACATTCTTGAGTCGCTGTATCAATTAAGGATTCTACTCCTTAGGTTCGTCTCCTTTAAAAAAAGTGTTATGCTCGGTCAACTTTGATACCCACTAGTACAGTTCAACGTGAAATGAACCAAAGAAGATTTCATGTTGTTCTGTATAGAGATACCTCTGCAACAAGGGTTCTGTCGACAATCACAGGTTTCTGTTTTCCTGAACTGCAAATTCTTGCTCCTTTTGTTCAACCCACTCTTGGATTTCCTTCTTCTACAGATGCCAAAATATATTCTTCAAACAGATCTTGGTCCCGGCAATGCAACCATTTGTTGGTTTAAGGGTCTTGGACCCAAGTTCAGAGTGTACTGCGCACCAACAAAACCCCCAACCACTAGTCCTTTCGGCAACGACCTGTAAGCAAATTGCAGTCTCACCCGAAGCAGTTATGGGAGGTTGCAGAACCAGGTTTCTATAGCCAGAGGGATGCACGCGTTGTGGCATCCATTTGTTTACTTATGTTTTATACCTATCTACAACTTCACATACATAAATAACTTCACGGTCATGCTTTATTTCACAAATTTGTACTTATTGCATAAACATATTAGAAAATAGTATAACATATATTCTTTCGCATAATTTAGTAAAATGCATGCATAACAATATGTATAAACACATATAATGAACACAAATACACAAGATTTTTCCAAACTTCTTCTTCTTTATCAAGATAGATCTTCAATACATACAACTTCTTCAACCTGCGCACCTAGCTGCAGGTGGTCTGCGCACTCAACTGCAAAGCCTTCTCTTAAGTCCCAAAATGCAAATTAAAGACATAAGGTATGATCAATGATTCATATATGACTTAGCTATCCTCGACAAAGTATTACATCTCCTTATATAGATTTCATTACTACAATACCATGGTCCACATACCATGGATCCGAAAAAACAATGAACTAACACCCAATACCCGTTACAAAATAAGGGGCAACCCAAAGTCCCTAAAAATTGCACAGTAAATATAACTTCACGGAATCTGCATGCTCCGCTCCTCAAAATGCAGAGTCTTTGACCAAAACTAGACCAAGTTGGGTTGCACCCAACACTCCTCTACATCTCTCAATGTCTAACAAACCTCTTTGCTGGCTCAACAAATAGTAGTGGGAGGTTCAACCAGCTCCTCTTCATCCTGCCTCTATTGCTCTGTCTCCTGAGGTCTCACTAGACACTCTACTCCTGAGGAAATGCTAGTACTGGGTTACTGTACTGAATCCTTGTGACTATCCCACTGGTTGTCCCTGCTGCTCAACCAATGGAGCTTCAACTGGCTAATTTTGATCACCTACAGGCATCTCACGTGATCTCTTGAAAGCTCGATCTTTCATGAACTTTACGTCCCCTCTCACTACAATCTTCCTATTGTTGGGAATGTAGATCCTGTATGCCTTGGAGGTCTCGCTATACCCAACGAGAAAAGACTTCTCTGCAGTAGGATCCAATTTGGTTCGCTTCTCATCTAGCATGTAGCAATAAACAACGCTAGCAAAGATCCTGAAGTAACTTCTGGCTTCTTCCCAGTGAAAATCCCTACTGACGTTTTCTTCCCCAATGCTCTATGAGGAGTCTTGTTTAAAATATACAATGTTGTGTTACATGCTTCTGCCCATAGAAACCTAGGCAAATCTTGGTCATATAACATGGCTTTTGCAACCCTAAATATGGTTCTATTTTTCCACTCTGCTACCCTATTCGGCTGTGGATTATACAGAGTTTTTCGCTCTCTTTTGATACCTTCCTTCACACAAAAATATGTGAAGTCTTTATCAATATACTCTACACCGTTATCTGAGCAAAGAACCTTGATCTTCTTTCCTGTCACATTCTCCATGAGAGCCTTACACTCCCTGAAACGATCGAAGACCTCATCCTTGGTCTTCAAGAAATACATCCAAGTTTTCCTGGAATGGTCATCAAAAAAGGTGACGAAGTATTCGGCACCACTCAAAGCTCTAGTGGACATCGAGCCACAAATATATGAATTTATAAGTCCTAACATGCCATCTACTCTACTGTCACTTCTTGGGAATATTGCCTTAGCATACTTCCCAAGTACCAATCCTTTGTACACAGCATTGTCTTCAATGCCAAGTTTTTGAACCCTTGTTACTGTTTCCCTGAGCATCTTGAGTGCTCCATGGTGTATATGTCCCATTCTCCTATGCCATAACTCATTTAGTTCCTTCCCACTACTACTATCGTTGTTGATTAGTGCCATTGGAGAGTCGAGCTACAACCTGTACAATCTGTTGCTTTGAACTCCAATCTTTCTTACTCTCTTCTAGCTTGAGTGTTTGATAAATACATTGTTCCCTACAAAGTGGATATCATATCCCTTATCTTGTAACTGAGATACTGAAATCAGGTTCATACCCAATTCTCGCACATGCAATACACCCGTAGCGATGGTGTTTGCTCTGATTCCTTCTAGAAATTGATGGTACCTCTCCCTATGGAGTACACGTCGTTCTGTTTCCCATCATAATGTGGAAGTCCATCTACTCCTCCTTATAGCTAGAGAAATATTCTCTAACCCTTATCATGTGAGTTGATTCTCCACTATTTATATACCAGGCACCCTGTGAAGTTGATCCTGATAAGGAAGCAAATTCGTCTTCCAACCTGGAAGACAAATATGAAGCCTCTTGAATGTCAATTTTGTCCATGGTCATAGAAAAGACAATCATGTGTGCTATTCCTCTTCCCCCTGTCGATGATTTTTTTGTTGCAAAACCCTCTACGTCCAACCATAAATATGGTCAACGAAAATCTGAGTTGTTGGTGCTCCCTTTGACTGTTGGAATCACTATTTTGGGTAAATTGAATTTTCTTCCAACCTACAACTAAAAATTGAACCACTACCCAACACTTCAATCTACCTGTCTAAGTACTGCATAGCCTCTAAGAATTTCAACAACTTGCTCCCTTTAAATAGCGAAATTCCCTTCTCCGGTTATGAGCTTCTCGACTAATCACTTAAGATCTGATACCATGTGAAAATTTCATCTATTGCAGCAACTAGAAATTATTCTTTTAACTGTAAATTTAATTGTGCAGTTTATTTGCTACGACAAACAATGAATAAAATCACAACTGCAATTTTCACCATAAAAATACTGCGGAAAAATAGAAACCTGGAAATTGAGAAATTCTAGCACACACAAAATTTTGACACTATTACCTTTGGACAATCGTTCCAAGAAAAAAACAACTTGGGAACACCGGTGCAACAAATGAGTGTTTTATTTTTGTTATGCAGCAGAAATTCTGGGTACAACAAAATGACTCCATATTGGCATTTCTATCAAAGAAAATACTATACAAAATATCTAAGGGAATTTTACCCTCCTCTCCAAGCAATCTCGGCTCAGTCTAGGCTCAAAAACTGACCCTAGAATGATCTATGTCAACCTCTATGTAGGCCCTGCACAGTCCCTTGCATGCTCAACCCGGAACTCCCTCTAAATCAAATATCTTGTTTGTCTCTACTACTAGAAGTCTCTGGCCAAGCATGAAATTTTTCCTGGCCTCCGACACCTACCACAACCTGCTCCACAACCAAATCGAACTGCCCCTTTGAAGCACTACGCAACCCCTATGTAGCCTCCTGGAGAATAATTTCAACCTCCTCTTTTGACTCTTCTGGAACTAGAAACTCCTCCAGAAAATTTCTATGTTGCCTCTCTACCACCTATTACTCAATCACTAGCTCGATCTCACTGCTAAATCACCTGCTACTGGGAAATCGAACTGCCTAGATCACTGAGTATCTACAATTGATGTATTATTCATCTACACATCGACTTATTCTTATAATCCTTTATTGGAGCACCAATGACCAAGATTCAAACTTAATCAAGGGCCCAGATTAATTTATGTCGATCAATATGCCTTTCTAGAGAATTCTCACCTTATCTCAAATAATACTGATTAATTAACCATATTCCCTAAGTTTCGACCTAGGAAATATTTAAAAATCAGCTAATAATGTATTTGATCCATCTCTAAGTAGAATTTCTAGAAACAATTCTGGGTTTTGGAGATCTCATTTGATTTATCCTATCCACAAAGTTTCGAGACTAAAACACCTTTGATGCTACAAAAACTAACAATGATAAGGTTAATCATTTAATATTTAGGACAAGATCATAGTTGTTGACTCTACTACTATTGCAATCCAGAGACTATTCCTTCTCTCAAGGATTTGATTTGATTATGATATTTCTCAAGTGGTGTAGCCCAATATCATGAAATTTTGAATTTATTAGGATTTTTTGTCATCCCTAAAGTAGGAAGGTCTCATTGCTCTTTTGAAGGGATATGAAGATATGTATGAAAATGAAAATGAAGCCTCCCTGGAGGAAGACGAAGCATTAGAAGAAGAATTTTAGGAACAATTGGAAGATTATGATAAAGAGTTGTTAGTTGTTCTACAAAAAGGGGACCTGTTGTCTCTTCCTCTCGAAGATGAAAGGGTTGTTTTTAAGTAGCTCACCACAAATACACAACAAGGACAACCTTGCAGTCCCATTGGGGGCAATGGAATTGGTGTTCTTGATCAAGAATAAATCAATTCAGAAAATTACGATGTTGTTGCTATGAAAGGCAATCCAGATTATGAGGAAGACAATCCTCTAGTAGTCCAGATTAGGAGGAAGGTAGTCCTCTTGCAATCACCAAAGAGGTCACTACATATCTAGCAGAACAATACAAAATAACACTAACGAACACCTTGAAGTAGATTTATTCATTGCACAAAGTGGAGACAAGTCATATTTCCCATGTTCTGACTATCCTCCAGAATTTGAAAAAGAGGTTGGTCATCATCATATAGACACAAATGATATAAGCCAACATATGGTGAAAATGTGAGTTGTCGAATGCCCAAAATCTTGTTGGAGTTAATAAAAATTCAAATGGACTATGCTTTGAAAATCCACTGGGCTTTGATGACTGTCATAAAAACAAATGGGAGGACACTAGGAGGGAGCAAGTGTTATTCAGGGCAAATATGATCATGGAAAGTGTTATTCTAATGAAATAAAGGACAAATTTGACCAATATGATGAATATGACAGAGTTGGCCAGGAATTGGTTAAACATTATGATGATGTCAAAAATGTGTGTGCATTTGACTTTACAAATGATGAAGTCCTTGGCATGTTATTAGACCAAAAGCACAAATACTATTTTGTAATTTTTGAAGGTTCTCCAGTATATGATGCTAAAAATGAAGCTACTATTGAGAAGGTCAATCATCATGATAAAATAAAAACCAAGTTGGAACCTCACCTTGGTCCAAATAATGACAAGGACCTTGAGCCAAAAATGTTTGATGATATGAGTAGTGATGCTTTCACTGAGGATATGGAATTAGATTCGACAATGTATTGTTCTCTTCTTTTGGATTTCCATGTCAGCATAGCTGATAAGGTTGAAAATGAACTTCAAATTGGGGTGTGAAAATTCCTTGATTACAATAACTAGAAACTATTCTTCTAACTGAAGTAGTTTATTTGTCTTTAGTTAACTAATTTAACGAAAAATAACGAATAACTCACTACTGAAATATTCACAACAAAATAAATATGTTGCGGAAAATTAAAATGGAACTGAGAAATTCATGCACACAATTAACATAATTATTTTGGACAAAGGTCCCTAAAAAAACTCAGAAGGGAAAATTGGTGCAACATATGAGGGTTTATTTTTATTATTATGCAGCGGTAAACTCTGAGTACAATAATTTGGATGCCTCACTAGCAATCCTCGGATAAATAATCTGACAAAATTTCTAGGGGAAAATTACTAACTCTACAAATCCACTGCCCTCCTTCTGGCCTGCTCGCACTGCCTACTGGCTGCTCACATTGTTGCCTGTGCAAGTCTGAATGACCCCTGAAACTGCCTCCACTTGGGCTGTATGGCCCCCCTCTACCCCTAGAAATGACTCACTCTACCTTCTGGATGGTCTCAAGGCCTTCAGCAACTAAATCGATCTCTTCTGGGCACTCACACTAGCGTTTTTGGCTCACTCGCACTACTTGGACATGTTTTTTGCAAAACAATTCGGCCTCCCTCTTTCCCGCCTTTCTGGCACTAGAAATCTGTTGGGAAATTCCTCCAGAATTCTCTTTGTTGTTCCCTCAGTGACTGATGCTCCTCCTCTGGCTTGAATTCTTCCCTCAATGAATCACTGTAAATTGGGAAATTCGCACTACCTGGATAATTCGGTCCCTCACTTGTGTCTTCTTTCCATCCCATCAATTTGCTCTTATAATCTCTCGTTGGAGCCTCAGCGACCATGATTAAATCCTCATCAATGGCTAAGATCATCTTAGAATCGATCCACGTGAGTCTCTAGAGCATTCTCAATCATCCTCAATTGATTTCCATTAATTAATCAATTTTCCTAAGTTAGACTTACGCAAATTTTAATTATTGATCAATTAATTTAATTGAAACGTTTCACAAGCTTACCTCGTGAAACATTTTTTGGTTTTGGAGATCTCGTGTTCCTTAGCCTCTTCGACACAATTTGAAACTAAAACAGTTGTCCGATGCTAAAAAAAACCAAAGTGGGGAAATAACACTCGATTATTTCTCTCAGGGTGCTATGCGAGAAGAATTTGGAAGGTGTGAATGAAAGTCTAGGTCAACACCTCAGGTTGCACAAAGTAAATGAGGGATCACTATATAAGAAAGTGTCTTCTATTCCAAGCAATTTTCCAGGATGCACAATAATTAATAACAAGTGTGAGAAGCAATTCATAACATTTATTGACAAATGTGTGAAAATACTTAAACCTTGGAGGTTGATGGTAAATTTATTGATCTGAATTTGCTGCAAAATGGGAAGTATTCCTTTTGTCCTAAGTAGTCTCCTATTTGTGATATTTATAAATGGAATCTTCATATCAGTCCTCTCAAATTTGGTGAATGCCAGTATACAACAAGCAAATCAAAGTACTCGTGCAAGTATGCCTATCCCTTTGAAATGAATGATCATGGAGACCATTTATGGAATGGTGACCAGGTCAATAAAGTTGAAAAGGGTTTTTTTATATATGGAAGACTTGTCTTGTAAAAATGCAAGTAGTAGGATGCACCCTGAAAGATAACTACCATGACAGGTCCATTACATATGGTAGAGAGCAGTCATTTGATGTTCTTGGATCAGAGTTTCCAGCAGATAAGTATTTTGGTTTTGACATCCCATTACTTTGGACATTGATAAAGCACATAGGGAAGGGGCACTGCACAGAGGAGATGATGAGGTGGTTACACTATGTAACTGACTTTTCCTTAGACATATTGGAATGAAGATGAAATTCTAAGTCTTTCAAGTTCCCCCAAGAAAAACACTTGTCCCCAAAGTTGGAGCCAGATGTTACCCACCATTTGGTTGGGTACTATCAACGGAAAATTTTGAAGCATTCTTCAAAGATTTATGATAATCCGAGAGAAATCCTTAGGGTAAGTATGATTGCTGTAGTGTATTGTGGTCCTCTTCACTACCATTCTGGACATGTGGGAATGTGGAAAAACCTTGCTTCCTATAGCCTCAAACCCTAGCATCATATTGTTACAATATAGATCTGCCAGCTCCCATGAAACAATTTAAATTGAGGAGTGTGATGACAGTCTTAATCTCTGGGATCAAGGTTGCCACCTTATAAGGATGCTACAGGAGTCCCAAATTGAAGTTATCTTTCCCTTATCCGGGTGAGAATATCACATGCAACGAAATATTGATAAGGCTGAAGGAACTCAATTTCTTTTGTATAATGTTGGTGCTAGTAAAAGTGAACCTGAAAAAAACTTGCTATTTTCAATCCTATCTCGGGACTACAGAGGCCATTTACATTTACTCACCAAAATTTTTATTTATGGAGATGTTGAATGATGATTCACTGGAAGATATCAACTCTAATTATGTTTTGCAGCAATTCAATAGATTTACCAGCATACCTATGTACAAAATGACTAATCTAGGTGAGGATCTCTAGGATGAGAGAGGTACAATGTTTGTTATGTGCAACAATCTAGAGAGTTTATTGAAAAGGAGTGGAAGACTCCTGTGGAGGTGCACAGAATAGACTTCCAAGTTTGTTACAATATAGATCTGCCAGCTCTCATGAAACAATTTAAATTGAGGAATGTGGTGACAGTCTTAATCTCTGGGATCAAGGTTGCCACCTTATAAGGATGCTACAGGAGTCCAAAATTGAAGTTTTATTTCCCTTTTCTGGGTGAGAATGTCATATGCAATGAAATATCGATAAGGCTGAAGCAACACAATTTATTTTGTATAACGTTGATGCTAGTAATAGTGAACCTGAAACAAAATTGCTATTTTCAATCCTATCTCGGGACTACAGAGGCCATTTACATTTACTCACCAAACTTTTTATTTATGGAGATGTTGAATGATGATTCACTGGAAGATATCAACTCTGATTATGTTTTGCAGCAAGTCAATAGATTTACCAGCATACCTATGTACAAAATGACTAATCTAGGTGAGGATCTCTAGGATCAGAGAGGTACAATGTTTGTTATGTGCAGCAATCTAGAGAGTTGAGTGAAAAGGAGTGGCAGACTCCTGTGGAGGTGCACAGAATAGACTTACAAGTGAGCACCTGTCATGACTAGAAATTGGTGTGAAGTAGGCCTCAGGCTTAGATTCAAAACAGATTAAGTTAATATGGACTCAAAGCAGACCTGAGGTGTGACCAGCCTGTAGAAATTCAGTCTAAATGAACAACTGAAATTGTAGAATCCCCAGAAGATAGTTGAGTGAGGATTAATGTCTCTGGTATGTTATATATATTATTATATATTATATATATAAGTCTTGGCGCTGGCCTTAATTGAAGGGTTGACCTTTGAAAATTTGGAGCTAAAAATAAACTGAATAAAAGAATTGAACCAACCCATATGTGGAAACCCTAGGTTGACCTCCATTGTTTTGAAGCAGACATATTAATATCAGAATTATGAAGCTAATTTGAAGCCTTATTTGGGTTGATCTATGTCATTATGGATGGTGATAGGTGTCTGAATTTTTTTTGAACATGATTTGGACTCTGAAGATCCTCGTATCCACCTTTCTAGGGAAGTTTAGAGTGTTTTGATTTCCTTTTATGGATGATTCAAGGTGTATACTTGAGGGATCAATGGAAGCAGGGTTTTGCTTCAGGGTTGTGTGTCCACTTTTTAAGGTTCAATTAAGACAAGTTTGGTGAATAAAAAGGAGCCCTTGGGGCTTTTGTAGTTGTTGACGTACATTGGGATGGTACAGGAGGGTTGTCACTTGTGTGATCAGCTGGAAGGAATATCCACATTGGAAGTGATGACAGAGTATATGTTTGGGGATCTTGTCCACCTTGGAAGAGGACCTTTGGGCTGTGTTACCCACCATTTTGTGGGTGATATCCCTAGAAGAATTTTTTTCTCAAAGATGGTCCTCAACCAGCAGCCAGCGGACCCTTGCAACCCCTAGCCAGCTCAAGCCATCCATGTGGTCCCTCGCCCATCTGCCATGATTGTATGTTTGAAGGTGGGCCTCCCGAACCTAAAGGTATGCCTTGTCATTTCGTAATTGAGTATTGTAGTTTGCTTATCATGGACACTTCTGGGCATGGATTAATGGGGGGATTCAACAGAAAGAATGGGCTAGGTTTGTGCTCCCGTCTCGTAGAACCCTTTTGGATATTAACCTTAGATTCTAGACCCGTGGGATCTCTTTTACTGACCATTTGGCTTTAGGGATGGTATTTCACAGGGAACACTGATTTTGGTTGCTAGGTCTTGCTCTCTTATTCGCTTATATTACCCCATTTCCACTCATTATTACACCATTCATCATTTCTCATACCTGGGTCCACATTCCTACATTGGGTCCACATAGGGTTAGCTCACCCCTTTCCCTTGCCTTCGCCTTGGGGCAAGCCTAGAATGATGCCTCGAAGGTTGATGCAACTAAAAATAAAGATAAAAGCATATTTGGCTACATTCAATAGGAAATTGTACCAAAAAATGCAAAATATGACCAAGACAAACACATTTAACACGTGGGCAAAAGCCAATACATGAGCTCTACCCCATCATCATGGGCGTTACCCTAGTTTCTACAAGTTCTTTGAACCTCCTTCATCATATAGGAATCCATGATAGTCCCAACCCCTAGTGGAAAATGAACCGCCCTACCTTTAAAGGGGTTATTCACTATTATATCTTATACATCATGCTCTTAGCCCTTGAGCCCCGAGCAGTTAATCAAAGAAATCACAAAACGAAAAAAGGAATATAAAGAAGGGTGGAAAAATCAAGGTCAAGGCACCTCATGTACCATGATTGCTCCCTCCTATACATTATAAACCCAAGTGTGGGCTTCCCTCTTATTAGCTACCCTTGTACCCCAGCATGTGACCTAGGGCTAATCCTTCTCATCCCCTACTTCATTCACTTATCTGTCACATGCCACCACCTTTTGAAGGATGTACCTTGAATATCTTATCCCCTTTAGAAGCAGAAACCACCTAATAAGATTCTTGGTTAACCCCATTTGGATTTTAGGCGACATTGGCACATTCCGAAGCCTATTATGGAAGGGCAACCCATTATGAAGTCTCCACCTGTGGTCCATGATTGGTAAGCTCATTTACTCTATTTCTCTAATGACTTGTTGTACTGGAAAGCTAGGGGATGCATTGGATCTTATGCAGGATTGCAAATGGTCTCCATCTTGGGTTTGGTCTCCCTATACAGGTTCTTAATCCTCCAGAGGGCCACATTGGTACATGTAAGGTGTGCGTTGAGAGCCATGGGCCTCCACAACAGCAAATAACACTTCATGGATCCCCACAGCCATTCAAAGATTGCTCGTGGTTCACTTATTGGATAAGGAAGATGCACCTGATCCATCATGCCCAGTTGGCCCCAGATTTGCACCATACACTTGGCAGATGATCCAGGATTTGTACAATGATGTGGCATCACCTACACCATCATCCTAGCCCTTGCAGGTGATCTACATGCATCTTCAATTTGTTTGGAGACCTATGAGGACACTTGTGTGCCCCCACATGTCCACTGCTTTTAAAGGTCCTACTCTTCATTATGGCATCCATGGACCTCATTAGGCCTCTTAGAGGGCCCTACAACATGCATAGATTATTATTTGACCTCTTGAGAGGCTTATTCTTTCATTTATGAGCTAGTTTGGTGGGCTTGTCACTGAAAGTTGAATTATTAGAACATCATTTTATTTTTAGGGCTTATGTAGGCCACGAAGGTTAATTCAAACTCCTAATTTGTGTATAAATACAAGTGATATGAGTTCATTTTCTCATCATCACTTTGGATTAGATCTCTTTTCTCTCTTGAGAACTTTGCACTTTTTCTTAGAGGATGAATTGGAGCTTTATGGATGAATTTTGATATGTGGATTTGGTTTATCTTGTCTTCGAGCTTCTCTATTTTCAAAATGTGGATGGTTGGATATGTTCTATTACATGTAAGTACATGCTTTTAATGATCTTCTTGTTTTACTTTGTCATATACATTGGATTGGGATTTTCACTATTTTTAGGGCTAACTGTTGCTTGCATTTACTACTTAAATTGTGGAATTTTATCTCTATATAGCATCTCTCAATGTATGGGCCATGTAATGTGAATGAAATCTCCTAGGGATAATTCTATCAATGAATTTATCTTGATAATCCATCACCTTTTGCACCTCGAAGTATAGAAGCTGCAAAACTGCTTCTCTTTAACCTAGAAGGCTAGCAAAGTAGCATTGAGGCCTCCTTGACTTGGAATCAAAGCTCCTCACTCACATTCATCATAGATTCCATTTTCCCAAGACTAAGGCACTGATATACCAAAAGGTGGTCACCTAAAATCATACCCTTTTACCTTTTCCTAGGTCTAGCCAAAGTGGGTCACCTAGGGCATCATTTTCCTGGAAAACTATCCCTCCAAAAAGTTTGATCTCCTAGCCTCTCCTACGATGTTGTCTCCTCAAGACCTCCCCCAAATTTGAGGCCATTCCGGCAATGGAGTTGTGAGAAACTCCAAGCCCTAGCTCTGAGATCAAACTTTGTCCTAGCATCCTCGAGGCTAGTGCCTCATAAGATCAATTCAACACCTTTGATCCTTCCCCCACCTTGTCTAGGGTAAGAACATCATTGGTTTCCATATTCTTTCCTCCTATCTTAGATTAGGTCCACCTAGTCCTATCTGGTCCCATTCCTTTGAAAAGATAATTCTTCAAGAACCATTTGGAATACCAATTTCAATAAGGATTTTAGAGATTGGGAAATTCTTTCACGACTCATATCCCCTAAACCTAACCCTCAAATCCTCTCATTCCTCTCCTAAAGACATTGTACCTTCCTTAGAAAGGAAGCAAGCTCTATCCTTCAACGTCTTCTAGAAGGGGAATCATTTGGGTCACTCCACATCCACTCATTGATTTCTCCTTCATTAGTGACTCCATAATATATTGGATCTCCTCCCATCAGTGGAAGTCCATAAATAGTAGGAAGCCTTAGCCGAGGTGACAGTGGGCTAAGTCTCCATTTGTTTCCCTTGGCCTAGTAATTGCCCTTTAGGGATCCCGTTTAGGTCCCCTGCTAGTTTGGGGGGTAATAGGTTGTATGCAAATTTAGAATCGCTTTGGGTAGCAAAGTGGAAGACACATGCAGTCTTGGAGCCAACATATCCATTTTGAAAGGGGCTATGGGTTATCTTGTTGGACACAATTTGGGAGGTTGATGGACCTCTATGTGATTTGAGTGACCTTTCAAAGGGCTTTAAGGATGGAAAACCCATATTGAAGATCAGCTTTGTACCATGAAAAGGTGCCCAATTTGAATATGGTTTCTTTCACCACAATATAACCTATCTTGGATGATGTTTTGGGCATTGGTGGGATTGTGCACCCATGCTTAAAGGTGACTAAGGTGTGATGGATCACAGGTTTAAAAGCTTGTGGAATAAGGTGTGTTGTTGAAGGGCCTTTGGAGGCTGGATGTTGCCCCAGAGCCACTCTCTTTCCTTTCATTTAACTAGAAGGGCCATCTTTTGGGGGCTTCTGCCCATAGATTTTGTGCATGTGGCTTTGAAAGCCCCAGTTTCTAATATCTTAAATTAATTAATTTGTAGATAAGGTTTTGGGCTTAGGCTACTTTAGGGGATTCTAACTCAGAAAATTGTTATCTTGTTATGAGGGAAGTTCAACGCCTCTTCTATAAATAGAGGTGCAATTTCTCTCATATTTTCATGAAGTTTTGGGGGAGAAATCCCATAGCAATTTGAAATTTCTGAAATTTTCCTTCTAAGTTTTGGCTTTGGATATTTCAAGCAAGACGATTTGTCTTGGGGAAGATATGTTTTGAATAAAGGAACTTTTGTTCGGATTGATGAAGTGATGCTTGGATGAATATTGATGTTTTATTGCAAGTATTATCTTCAATTTTGCATGAAATTACTGAAATATGGGTTTGTCATGTGCCATATTAAAAATTGAAAGATCTTTTTATGAACTCTTATTTTTGGCTATGCAAAATTTGTCTCAAAATATCCATCAAGGAAACTATCTTTAGCATTCCTTGACCTTAAGTCCCCTAGTTGGGAAGGTCACTAGGGTTAAGAATGAGAAGTTATCTTTATCTCTCTCCCACTCCATCCAAGGTCTTCAGCAAATGACTTGCTTATATTTTGACTCCATATGCCTAGAAATTGATTAATGAACCAAGGCACTGGTCCCCCATTCTCCATCATTTTATTTTTTGTAAATCATTAAATTTGGAATAACATGTGTTTGGGAATCTATTTGAGCATTCTACAAAGCCTACCATGATCCAACAATTCTTTAACCTCGCTACTTCATCCCACCTAGATCCATACTTTATTAAAGATTGTTCTAGGTTGTACAAAAAATTCAAGCTCCTTTGACAAGCCATTTGACCTAAAATCTCTTAGTCCAAGGAAGCCTCCCTGGTGGAGACAACATTTCCCCACAAAACAACAAGGGAATTCACTATTAAAGTGGCAGTGGTAATGGATCCCATTCTTTCTAGAGATTTGGTATAGCCAGTACTAGGGTGCTATATTTTGCCATAATATGTATACAAAAGAAGACATCCATGAACTCGTGCAAGCGCATGAGACTAGTGATAAGGGTCTCTGATATGCCAATGTCATGAAGCAATCTAAAGAGGTCATCCTTGGAACTAAGTCAAAAGCTTTCAGAAAGTCTAGAGAGCAGTAAGAGACTTTCAAAGAGTGGTGTCTCACCTCCTTAATGATGGCCTTAAGGATGAAAATAT
This sequence comes from Pinus taeda, assembly GCA_000404065.3. NCBI lineage: Eukaryota > Viridiplantae > Streptophyta > Pinopsida > Pinales > Pinaceae > Pinus > Pinus taeda. The sequence goes on from APFE030352925.1 coordinate 139,985, forward strand.
GGTCAATAATCTCATGCACAAGACAAAAACCTGCCTACCTTCTAGCCCTCAAGTGACGTCTCTCAAAATAATCTGGTACCATTAAATGAAGGGTTATAACATAGAGCTTGGAGAAAATGTGCCCCACCATGATCATCCTGTAAATGTTCAGACCAATTCTAAACATTAAGTTGTGTATCAGGTGAATGGTGTGGTGGGACTATCTCTATGAGAACTGTTAGTTTTTATAGCATCAGAAGTGTTCTAATCTCAAAACTTTGTTGAGAGGATAAAATGCAGGAGTTCTACAAAACCCTGAAATTGTTTCTGGAAATTTCACCTAGAGACACTTCCAGAGTCTAACTTAAGAAAATTTAAATTGACTATCATTTAATTTTTTTCCTAAGTCTAACTTAAGAAAATTGGTTAATTAATAGTAATTAAGTGAGAAATGTGTGAATTATCTAGGAACTGAAACGGATCGACTCGGAGATGATATCAGCGATCCATTAACTTTCAATCTTGGCATTGGAATCCCAACTAGAGATTATAAGAATTGGTTCATGGGTAGACGAAGGACACAGCAGTGTAGATAGCTCAAATTCCTAGGTAGCTCAAATTCCTAGTAGATGGAGTGATTTAGTAGTGGATATCGAGCTAGTGGGTGAGTTGTAGGTGGCAAGAGAGGTCAACGGTCTTTGGAGGAAGGATTTCCAGTTCCGGAGGGTAACTTGCAGAGAAGCAAAGATAGCCACAAAGAGGTTGTGCAATAGCCTCTAGGAGGCAATTCGATTTGTAGATTCAAGATATCGTTTCGTAGTTCTGGAAGTAGGAAAAATTCGCAGAAGCTGGGAGAGACACTTCCAGAGTCAGTGGGAGACTGGAGAGGAAACTCAAAGAGAGATCCAGGTAGTACAAATTTGTGCCTGCACAGAGGGTGATGCAAGGCATTTCATGGAGGGGTTTCTAGGGCCAGTTTCAATGCCAGATTGCTCATGGGGTGAGCAAAATTTCCTTGCAAATTTTTTTGCCAGTACTTTCTCTGTAGAATTCCCATTTTCTGGCATTCAGTTTTGTTAAATTTGGAAATTACAACCAAACATCATTTTGGGCAACTCTTATGAGGTAGCAGATATTTTCTTGGATTCCTCTTTCCGAGAGTTGTAGGATTGATCTAAAGATCATCCCATTCTAACATTTAAAAATGAAGTTATGAATTTATTTTGATTATGGACAAATTGTCAAGGTCGGCCAACCATCAAATTAGCCTCCTCCAGCATTCAACGTTGCATAGAAATACAAGGTGCCTCCTCCTCATTTTGGCATCTCATCTCATTCATCTTTCTCCCTCATCTTGATTGGGTACGAATTTCTGGGCCTCTCTCTCCACACATGCGAAAGGAAGAATGTCTTTTCTAGTTGTTACGTTGACCAGATTTGACTAAAATTTTAGGAGGCCGAAATTTCAAGAGGTTGATTTTGACCAACGTTGACCCTATTTGACTTCAATTTTTTAAGGAAGAGTCTTTTTTGGGCAGGCCGTTGTTCTGGGCACAAAAACTGAGGCAATTTGACCCTTGCGTTGACCAGTGTTGACTTCCCTAATTCAAGTTGTTGCGTTGACTTTTGTTGACCAGATTTGACTAGTTATTTTCGGACTATTTTGGGTTGCATTATCTCGTTGTTGGAGGCCGAGTTGACCAAGGTTGACCGAACTATTTTGGAAGTCAATTTCAGCCCTGTTAACCAATGTTGACTTTCTGGTTAGGGATTTCTGTTTCTGTTGTTTTGACTGATCCATTTGGGCAAGTGTATATTGTAAATTGTACTTTATCTCTGTGCTGAACTTTTGAAGAATTATAAGAAAAATTGATCAAGGGTTTCCCCACATTGGGGTTTGTCCCCGGTTAGTGCCATATCTTGTGTCCTCTTGTGTTGGCTTGTCTTCTACTGTTATTGTTCTTGTTCTATCTGCATTTTACTATCATGTTGATGTGATTGCTATACTGGATATGATATCGAGCTAATAAAGAGAATTGAAGTAAAATTTCTCTACGCATAGAACATACCATTGTTATCCTAAATTGACATGGTATCAGAGCTGAGGTGAAGACAAAGCCCAAGCAAGAGTGAAAAGCAATCACTAAGAGGAGTTATCACTGATCAAGGACAAGTCTCAATGGCCTACACATCCTTCTTCAAGTTTGATGATAAGCTTCATGAAAAGTCTGATTGTCATGCATGGAAGATGTCTCTTGATTTGACTTTAGAAGAGAAAGATGTCATGGATTATGTGCAGGAAAAGATTCTGGAACCTCCTTCAAATGCACCGGTTGTTGCTAAGACAAAGTACAAGAAGGGTGAAGTCAAAGCCAAGAAGATCATGAGGGATTCTATTCATAAGAAATGCAAATCAAATTCGTTTCTTCAAGAACAAGCTGAAGGATATAAAGAAGGGAAAAGGTGAGGATATTCAATCCTACTTCATAAGGATTACCAAGATCGAAAATGATCTTCTTTCAATTGGTGAAGCTATTGTTGATAGGGAGCTCACTCTCATTTCCCTTAGAGGTCTTCCTCCTGAATGGCATGTGTTCAACACTACTATTCTCAATAACGACAGAGTCCCAGGTTTTGAAGAATTGTTTACTAGATGTTCTCAAGAAGAAACAAGGATGATGGAATTGGAGATGCCTTCGAATAGGAATAATCCTACCGCATTCTCCATTCATGCCAAGAGGAAGAACAATGCAAGTTCAAAGAAGCAAATTCAAGGAAGACTGGGATTCAAAAATGGAAGGAAGGGAAGATGCTTCATTTGCAAGTTTGGTCACTATGGGAGTGTCCAAATAGAAGGGACACATCTCATGATGATGATCACAATCATTCCAGGGGAAACAACAACAATCAAAGGAATGGCAGGTTCAAGAACAAAGGGAAAAGGAATGCTTCCGCTGCTCAACTTGGAAATGATCGAGCTTCTAAAAGAACAAGAAACTCTAGGTATGATGAGTCTAATATTGTAAATTTTAAGAAAAAGGAATTTTATCTTATATATACCCTCTCTACTGCCTCTCCTCCAAATACTTTGGGAAATTGGTTGATTGATAGTGGTGCCTCAAGGCACTTCACCAGGTACAAGGGAGCTCTTTCAAATCTGATAGAGAAGGATGCAAATTTGGAAATTATCCTTGGACACAATGCCACCTATCCCGTGATGGGAGTTGGGACTATTACCCTTCAATTGAATCAAGGTAACATTGTTCATCTTCAAGAAGTACTATATGTACCTAATCTAAAGAAGAATAAAGTGTCTATCTCGGCGATGGAAAACAAAAGATTCAAGGTGGCATTCATCGATGGAAAGGTACATGTGTGGAAAATAAATTTCAAAGAAGCATTTACTCTTGGATTCAAGGTTGACAATTTATATCAAGTTGGAGGAAGTCCACTAGGAGCCATATCTTGTGACACATCTCTTCAATTTGAACTATGGCACCGGAGGTTTGTGTTCATTTTTTGTAGCATCATATGTGCTCTAGCCATGAAAATTGGTGGAGAGGTTAAGACAAATGATATCTCCAAGACCCAGAAATCGTTTGGGAAGATTCCACCCAGATGGAGAGATATTAAAATAATTAATATTTTTAATAAGACCATAAGTCTAAACTTAGTTAAAGTAAAATATTAATGTGTATTAATATAATATGGGTGAAAAAGTTCTAAATAATGAGGATCAAGCCAGATCTAATCTTAGCCGTTGATTAGGGACTTAATCTCGAGCGTTGAATCATTAACAGGAAAAGTATAAGAGGAGACTTGAGGGTCAGTTAGAGACACACCAAGACACCAAGAGAGATCAATGAGTTCGATTTCATGGGGCGAGGTTTGCTGAGGAAATCAAACAAGTGATCAGTTGCAGTGAGGGGAAGCTCGGCAAGAGGCTGAGGAATACATATCAAAGAGGTAACAGAGTGCCGAAAGAGGCAGCACAAGGCCTAGGAAGGCTAACGCAGAGGCAACAAGGATTGATGCAGAGGCTAAGGAGGCCAGCACAGAGGATGCAAAGGGCCAAAGGAGCTGACGCAAAGGCCGTAGAGGCTAACGTAGTTGACACAGAGGGCTTCAGAGGATGCGTTGAGGTGATCCAGTGGCACAGACTAAGAGTTGATTGGATGACACAGAGCCAAAGAGGGTGGCGCAGTCCCTAAGAGGGTGACGCAATTCCAGAGAGTGCGTGGAGCAACTTTTGTTGTCCAGCACAAGGAATAACCGAAGTTGTTGTGGGATCGTTCATCCAGTTGCTAATCAACCAGAATATCTGTCTCTGGATAGAGGTATTGATGCCAAGGATATTCTCTGAAGGGTGAGCCATTTCTGACACCCTAGTTGTATTCAGAATCTGCTTAATAATAAAACCCTCTATATGTTGCACCATTTTTTCCGCATTGGATTTTTCCAGGGACGATTGTCCAAAAATAACGGTGCCCCTTGTGTTGTCTCAGTTTATTTCAATTGTTGATCTGTATGTTTGTGAAAGTTGCAATTGTGTTTATTTCAATGTTATATTATTAAATAACTTGTTAATGTAAATAACAAGTAGGAGATAATAAACTAGATATTGCAGTAGGGGTTTCTGATGTGTTAGATTCAGGAATTTCCATAGTTTTCTCATCTTCACTATAAGGCTCTACTCGATGCAAGGAAGATGGTTACAGGTATGCCCGAATTCAAAATAGAGCATGAAGGTGTATGTCAGGGATGTGCTGAGGGAAAACATACAAGGGGACCATTCCCCTCAAGTGATAGCAAGACCACAGACATTTTGCAATTGGTTCATTATGATCTATCTGGTATGTTGCCAGTGACATCATTAGGAGGATATTTATATTATGTTGTCTTTGTCGATGACTTCTCTCGCAAAATTCGGATATATTTCTTGAAGAAGAAGGACGAAATATTCTCATGGTTCCATGCCTTCAAAACCTTGGTGGAAAATAAAATAGGGAAGAACATCAAGATATTGAGGATCGATAATGGAACCAAGTATGAGTCAAATGAATAAAATGACTATAGCAGGGAAGATGGCATTAAGAGGGAGACGACTACTGCATATACTCTTGAGAAAAATGGTGTTGCTGAAAGGAAAAATCATTCCATTATAGAAGCCACTTGTGCCATGCTCCATGATCAAAGACTTTCAAAGTTCCTATGAGGAGAAGCTACTTACACTGTTGTGTACATTCAAAATCGATACCCTCATCAAGAATTGGAATCCAAAACTCCCAAAGAAGTTTTCACTGGTAAGAAACCTAATGTTTCTCATTTTAGAATTTTTGGTAGTCCCATATACTTTCATGTGCCGAAACAAAAGAGAAGTAAATTGGAGGCATCTAGGAAGAAAGAAACTTTTGTGGGCTATAGTGAAACGTCGAAGGCATGTAGAATCTATGTGCCTGGTCAAAGAGAAGTAGAGTTGAGTCATGATGTCACCTTCGATGAGGATGCTGCCATAAGGAATATTAGCAACCTTCCTATTCCAAGGAAGGAAAAACAAGCAGATGCAAGAAATCAGGGAGATTCACAAGATGAGCCGATGCCCGATGTTGAAGAACTAATCGATCCCATTGATCCTCCTCCTCATGAGCCCTCCTCCTCCAAAAGGAGACCCTCGTGGCTAAGAAAAACTCTCAAAGATGACAAGAGACATGTTGCACCGAGGGGGACATTTCGTGAAGGCAAGAATCCTAATAGGTACCAAGGGTACTTAACTGTTATGAGCACCATTATTCAATTTGAACCTTGCTCAACCGAAGAAGCTGTGAAGCAACAAGTATGGAAGGATGTTATCAACGAAGAGTACGAGTCAATTATGAACAATGATGTCTAGGATGTGGTCCCTAGACCCAAGATAAATTTGTTGTCACCTCTAAATGGCTCTACAAGATCAAGCATGGTGCTGATGGAAGTGCTAAGAAGTTCAAGGCTAGATTCGTTGCTCAAGGCTTCTATCCAAGGGAAGGTGTAGATTATGATGAGATATTTGCACCTGTTGCTCACTACACCACCATCTGTTCGATTATAGCCCTTGCTACCTCGCAACGATGGAATATACATCAGATGGATGTCAAGACTGCCTTCTTGCATGGTTCACTTAAGGAGGAAGTCTATGTGGAACAACCTGAGAGGTTTGAAGTTCAAGATAATTAGACACATGTATGCAGGTTGAAGAAAGCCCTCTATGGGTTGAAGCAAGCAATCCGGGCTTGGTATGAGAGGATCGATAGCTATCTAATGAAGCTAGGATTTACAAGA
>APFE030352934.1:8623-34237 GCA_000404065.3 Pinus taeda
CTTGCATCCTTGATTTCCATAGCTTTGGCTCCCATTGTTCAAGAACCAGACTACTAGTTACAAATCAGGTATCGATCCAATGGGGAGATACTTGGATCTGATCTAAATCATTAGATGTTCAGTTTAGTTATTTTTGTTCTTGATGTTGGAACAATCTCCCTTTCTATGAGTTTTAGTATACATATATTCAAATATATATATATATATATATATATATATATTAATATATATATATATATATATATAGATATATAATATATATATATATATATAGGAATTATAAATATATAATTCATTTTCAATAATGAAATATATTGATCCATATTATTCTAGAATTTACATAGTTTTAAAAATTAAATTCGTCATTCATCATTCTAGATTCTAAATTGATTTAAAATTTAAATTCATCAGTCTATAATAAAATTAATAATAAGAACAATAGGCTATAGTAGATACTGAAGTCTGAAGAATATAATAATATTTTGATATAACTAAAACTAAAAAATAGTAAAGAGTGACGAGTCAAAGAATTAGTCTAAGGTCATCCATATCTAGAGTCACGACTTGAAAGTTAAATTGAAAATTAAAAATGGACAATGAGCATTTAAGGAGTGTCGCAAAGGAGGAAAGGCAACAATTATCTGGTAAGTTAGATACCATTGCATGGTAAGCCATGTTGAGGTAAGATTGGTAAGTCAAATGAGTGAGTTAGGGGATTGCAAATAAGTTTAGGTTTTGATATTTGTTATGTTTTTTAACTTAATTTTTTTTTTTTTTTTTTAATTTCATGTGCTATTAGGCAAAATTTAAGGGGACATGTGTCCCCTCAAAATGGGTGATTTTGGGCTTGGTCCTCTTGAATAAATGCTATTTCTAGTTAATCATACTTGATAAAATCCAATGAGAACATTACGATCCCCCAATCATGAAATGCCTAAAATGATTAAGTCTGCTAAATTTTAAATAGGATATGAAATTATATTTTCTCCATATGAAGTCTCACGAGGTTAGAACCACTCTCACATCTTGAGTCATTTCATGGTAGTGTTAAAAATTTAAGTAAATGAAAGGATGAAAATGAAATATAAAGGAGAATGTCACTTTTACTTTAATAATTTAACATTGCCATTAATTACATAGCATTAGTAGGGCCCTATGGTTGAATGTTAAGCTACCTCACCTATAAATTATTGTTTTCAATAAAAAAATAAGGGGGGGTGACTAGCCCTTTTTGGTGAGTCACATCCCTCACATTAGGGAAACGTCCCCCCTGCGTCTTCTTGCGTCTCCCAAAAGGGGGTTGTGGGGAAATTTCCCCAAATGTCCCCCCATACTAGATGCATGGGGTGTGAGGTGACATGTCCCTATGGAACACTCGTTAATAGTAATAACTGTATTAGTAATAATATTGTAACAAATGTAATATAATTACTACTATTATTTTTATTCATTCATTTATTTATCCTTATCATCTAAATTTTCTTTTAGCTTCTTATAAACCTTACAACACTATTTGTCATTCCTTGATTTTCTAGGGTTTCTCCCTTAGGTTTTTTCCTCTCTTTTTTTTTCCCTTAGTTTACTTGTTCTTTGATATGATTTGACACTTCCCCACTTGTGTTTATGTGATTTCTCTTTTGTAGCTCTTTTCTCAACAAATGATCCTAAATATGAATCTTGTTTTATTTTCAAAACTTCACTTACAATAAGATGGACATTGTGGATTATCATCTGGTTATATAATCTAACAACACCAACCACATAAATCTACAAAGATAAATATTTTCCACCATTCATATTACTGCGATGATTGTTTTTTGTAAGATTGGCATAACTCTCCGAATTTTGTGTTTACATGTTCATTTTTTCACCCCGCTACGGGGGGAGGGTAGCCCAAGATTTGAACCTAAGACTTCCAGTTTCGTGAGACTTCGTTTTCACGGACAATACCACTTGAGCTACCCCAGGCAGACTATTGTGATGTATTATTATTATCAATCGTTATTACAAAAAACCAAAAAAATATGTTCACATCTTATATTATTGAATTCATGTAATAATATATAATGATATTAGCCCAAACAATCATATACAAGTTAATGTGAGTGTAGGTGGAGCATGTGGAATCATCTCTCTCTCTCTCTCTCTCTCTCTCTCTCTCTCTCTCTCCTCGATATATATATATATATATATATATATATATATTTTATAATAATATATATTATATAATATATATATATATATATATATATATATATATATATATATATATATATTATATATATATTATATACATATATATGTTAGTGTAAGTGGAGTACATGGATATGGGTCCTTTAGTATAAATTTGAATGTGGATATGTAGTTGTAACCACTCAATTATATGGAAATGGCATATCCAATTCTAGTTACACTAGTAGCATAAGCATCATAGGAAGTATAGGTATCACCACTAGTGGAAAAGTTGGATAAGGGGAACATGCCTTCCATCTTGAGAACAAGAAGAAAATGCACCAATTAGAAGTAGGTTAATTTGTTCAACATTTTTTATTGTTCAATTCATGCCTAGGAGGACACCCAATGACCAACAATGGAAATGAGAGCATATGTCTTAGAAGGATGCCCAAGGAACGACAATAGAAATGGGAGAAAATGTCAATTAAGCAACCAAAAGTAAGTCTTGAATTTTTTCTTTCTTACTGTGACTCACTCTTCAATGTTTAATAAATAAGGGGCATAAATTGATTAAGGTAGTGGAATGTGATAACTATAATATTTAAACCTCAAAGAAAGTTTAGAGAATACAAGTTACCAAGTGGAGGGTGGTGGTAGCAAGATACTAGGATAAAAAGTGGAAGGTGATGGTGGTAGAAGAAAAGTAGTGAGGCATTTACTATAGTGACATTATAGGCAACATGGACCGCAATGCAAGTGCATGTGTAGAGCCTTTGAATTGGCCACTTAATTTTTTTTTTTTGAAAATTATTTGTTAGCTATTTCTAATGTCTTTAAAAAATTACAAATGCCAAGGGAATAGTCACATAACAATGAGCTCCACCAATTAGAAACTAAATCAATTGAAATTAAAAAATTAAGAAATTGTATTTTTATTATAAAAATGGAAATATTATAATATTTAAGAAAACTTAAAAATGTTTACAAAGTAATTAATATTAAAAAACTTTTGACTTCTAACTCATTACTATATTCTCTGCTTTGGAATGGAGTAATAAGCTCATTACTATAAATTTTTATTTGTAGTAAAATATACTATTATGTAAAATAATCAACTTTGACTAAAAATAAACCATCATAATGTGAGCATTAAAGTAAAACTTGTTTATTACAATAAAGCCCCCTGTACTTGACAATAAAATTACTCATATTGTAGCTAACAACATTACCTCTACAAATTGGGGTGGCAGATTTAGGAGGGGTTATCATAAACAATGAAGGAGAAATTGTATATTTTTATGCATAGAACCTTGATTTATTTACTAACAAATAGGATGAACTCCATCTACTTCTACAAGGATTTAATCTTGTCAAAATGCATCGCATTTCCAGCTTAATAGTGGTAGTGGATTCCAAAATTTTCGTTAAGCACATGGTCATTGGATCAAATCCTCTAGACTCCTTATTAAAATAGGTGATAGAGAGGATTAGACATGCTCAAAACTTAATCACAAATATGAAGTTTTATCACATATTATGGGAGAAAAACCAAGTTGTAGATGAATATTCTATTCAAGAAACTAAGAAAAAAGTGGGGACAATTATCATTAATGGAAAGAGATATCACCAACTCATTGCATTGATTTAATGCAAAGAATCCATATCATTCACATAAGAAGGAACATCACTAATTGTAAGGTCCATTGCGCAAATAGAATAAGGGAGTGTAAAAAGAGAGTGCTCCTTTCATATCACTCAGATCAAACCTCCTCATTGCATCTATATAAATCGGTGGCCCATAATTGCTAGAATCATGGCAAGATTGTTGTGTTGTGCATGGAATTTCCTAGATTTTGGCATTGGGTTTTAAGGCCTAGATTTCTGGTCACTTTTTTGGGTATTTTCATCATTTATCTAGTGCTTCATAGTCATGGCTTCTCCCAAAGTATCAATTTTCTCCCTTAAATGATATTTAATCACCCTCTCCTAAAATTTAGGTCTAAGTGACACTATATTTTATACTGAGCTTGGGAATGAAGTAATTAAAGTTTCTATGGTAAGTTTCATGTTCTTTATGTGTCTTGGAAGTTTTTCTATACTTGATTCCTAGTGCTAGATGACTCAACCTAGTGTGCATTGTGTATTATTGATTAGTAGTGAATTAATCTTAGTCTTGATGCCTTATCGCTTTTTCCATGAGTTCCGATATTGCCCCCAATTATTTTCAAGTTTGGTAATCTTTAGTATGGTGAACATATATTTTTTTCTCTACAACCCAAAATTAAATGTTTTTCTGATGGAATATGGGTAATTAGAAGAGGCCAAGAGGGATATAAGGCATCATCAGGAGGAAATTAATAGTCATGACAACTTTTTCCACTTAGTGAAAAAAATGATACACTAGGAAAACAATGTTAACTCATATATTTAAATTATAATTGGCACACTATTTTAACATGATGTCAAGGTCTGGTTCTTCATCTTCTCTTGATGATGAACCACACTAGATGGGTCAAAGAACGTTGAAAAAACTTTGATGATGTGATTTTTACCGAAACTTTTCTTACTTTTCATAAAAAATAGAGTCACTACATTAGAGATATAAAAAAGTTAGTTACAAAATATGGTTTCTCCCTTATGAAAAAGTGAACATTTTGGAAATTCAAATCAAGTTACATTTGGAAACTTAAAATTTGTAAATATTATTGAAGATTACACAGTTCATCAACTTCCAAAGAATGCGAAAACAATTGAGAACAAAGGAATTAGTGGATGAAGTTTCTAGTCTACGTACTTATCACTAAATAAATATATATATTTTAGAAATTTATCAAAATTATAGGTATTTTATGTTGGATATATACCACTAGGTATTTCGAGACAATTTTGTATTTGAAGTTGCTTTTGATATGCAACTATATGATGGAATAATATTTATTTTTTTTCTTGTTGGTTTAGAAAATATTCTTATTGCATCTTTATTGTGAGCTTTGTTGTAGCTTTTAATTAATACAAATGTACAAGTTACAGTTCAAAATGGGAACAATTATAGAATATGGGTACAAGATATGAAAACTTTATTTAAGAGTAATGTTCTCTATTAGTTTATAAAATATGTTGTTCTAGATATAATTATTTGAATGTTTTCTAGAGGAAGATGAAGACTCTATTTGTTGAAATTGATGAATTTTAGGTTATCAAAATTGAGTAAGAGCTAATATCTCTATATTCTCTCCCTTTTGAAAGAATTGAAGAGTAATTTTTGTGTCATGAAACTTTTAGTTGAATTTGGGAGATTACGGAAATGATTTTCCCAATAAAGGTATTCAACTCATAGAATTGATTATGATGAATATGAAGACATCCTATGATGGATTTCATTCAACATTTCAGATAGTTGGACCTCTAGAAAATATCATGATAAGGATTATTCACTTGATTATTTATTTTCCTTAATAATTATGGCATGGAAAAATTTCTTAACGAGGGAAACTTGAGGTCTTGCAACAAGCCCATCTGATGAAGGGAGAAGGTCAAAAAAATTATAAGGAAGGAATTTGATAATGTAGTTAGAAGAACAAACATGACTGCATCAACCAAAATTTTAAGAATAAACATGGGGAAAATAATTCAACCAAGGATAAAGTTTGTTAGTAGAAGAACATGGACTTGAAGGAGAAATTGAATAAGCTTGAAGGATATATATTCATAAGAAGATCAACCAAATTACATAGCGAAAATTTAGAATTTAGGGAAAAGGGAAAATAAGTATATATTTTAGTTAGCGTTACAGGTTCATATGTCTCAGAGTGAATGATAATTGTCTTTGGTTTCATCCATGATATGGATAAATATGGTTTACTCTTTCTTCATTGACTGACGCTACCAAAAATAATCTTTATAGAAAATAATTATGCACTTATTCTTCCTTGTTGCATCAATACTAAATGTTGAAATAGTGTGATCCATATTGTGTATGGTGTACTTATCTTGAGTGCTAATTTTTTCTATACCCGCACTAACTCAATTTGATAAGAAGGCAAACTTTTGTATAGAATGGTTTGTTGTTGAAGGATATGAAAAACATATTTGTTGTTATCCCTGAAGTTTCTTTACCCTAAGGAAATATTATATATCCAATGAATTTTCCAAGAAAGAGATAGGATCAAATACACTCAAATCCTATATTGATGAATATAGTAGACTTTGGCATAAATGATTTGGAAATATAACTTTTCCAAGCTTAAAAATGATGGTGATTTTCAACATGGTTATTAGAGTACCTAATATTGTTCCCCTAATCAAGCACTTCAAGGGAGGCTCAGGTAAAGTTTGACCATAATGACTTGTGTTCCTTGAACAAACCATCACTACTTGGTGCAACGTATATATTGACCTCCATTGGTGACATTTCTAGATATAATTGGGTATTTTTTTGAAGAAAAAAAATAGTGTCTGAAAAGTTAAAATAATTGATAGCGGTAGCTAAAACAAAATTTGATTGACCTATGGAATTATTAAGATCAAATAATAAAAGAGAATATATTGGAAATTATATTGAAAGGTACGTATCATAGAAAGTTATCTCTTTGAAAATATGTGTACCTTACACACTTAATAATGATGGCATTGTTGAAACAATAATTAGATTTTAGAATATATGGCATGCTATTTTCTCTAGGCCAAAAGTATATTGACTAAGTTTTTGGAAAAGGATTTTGCTTTCTCAAAATATGTCTTAAAATTTATGTTGAATGAAGTTGTATAGGATGCATCTCTAGCCAAGGAATGGAGTGGAAGAAAATATTTTTTTAAACATATTAAAAAAATTTGATGCATAGGGAGGTATCATCCCCTATGAGGGCACCAAGTCTCTACTTTTCATATTTCATTGATTTATTTTTATAGTAGTAGATATAGTGTCAACTCTCTCTATGTGTGTGTGTGTGTGTGCATGTGTGTATTGGAGATCAAGGAAAAACTTCTCTTTTAGGAATTTAGAGCTAAGTGTGTTATGGGCCCATACATTGACTATTACATTGGCTCATAAACAACACATTTTTGTGCCTTCAACACATATATTTTGAACTTGTTTAATATAATGTATGATAGTTTTGTAGTTAGTCATGAGTTAAATGAGGTTTATTAATTAACAAGTTTATGCTCTTGACTATATTTGGATATTTCATACAAATTTTAGACTAATGTGGTAGGTAAAAATGAGAGGAATTTTGGACAACATGCACATGATAAATTAGGAATTTTTTCCACCTCTACAACTAGCACTTGACCCAATATATCATCAATTCACTTGAGTACATTGAATAATTACGACCAAGACTACTATGGGGATTCGTTCCAAGAACCAAGATCTTGAAATATTAGGATCTAGTGGGACACATAGCCCTCCAATCAAGGGGTTAGTTCATGGATTTTTTTGTATGAAAGGGGAAATCAAGGCTCAACCTTAGTGAGTTAGTTTTTTTAGTTCATCTCAATGTTCTAAAACTCTCAAGCTAGTACTTGCTATTTTCCTAAACACACATTTGTAATTTGTTTTGATGTTCTTTTAATGAAGACATAATTTTACTTATCTAGTCATTGTTATTCTTTTAAGGCCCCCCTGAGCACCTCTAGTAGGGCCCACCCAAAGATACTTGAGTAACCATCTATATATTCATTTCTTCCAGTCTTAGTGCTTTGCTTACATAGAAAATGTTCATAATGAAATCTACCTAGTAGTTTTATGACATAATTATTCCATTTACTATATGAATATGTTCTGCATGGATTGATTTAAATTATTTCACTAACTTTCATGGACAAGGAGGCATTCTACCCCTTCTTATAACTCATTTATCTTTTTGTACATTTTGCTTGTAGTGCTATATGATGTCTTGTATAACCACACAAAATCAACTCTTTGCACTTCAATTTCACTCACCAATGAATACTATTTTCATTTTACAAGGATGGTACTAGCTTATGGTATTCATAATGGAAATAGGATCTAGATATATACTTTGATCTCTTTTCAAGTTAGCGTTGATTGAAATTATGAAATATTTTATTTTTTACAAATTAGCTCAGGGTTTTGTTTTTTGCAATTAGTTTACACAAAAATATGCTATCTTCATTCCATTTAGTATTTTATTCCTTAAAATCACATTGACTTGTAATATTTAGTGTGTAGGTGTACTTGAATTCTCATTCGTTTTCTTTCATTCTCAACATTTGAAATTTTAGTTAACTTTCATCCTTTGGGATGGTAGTCATAGTTTTTTTTCTCTAATCATTGTTTCCCCTTATCAAATTTTTAACATTGAGTTGATAACTAAATTAGGTAGTTTAAGTTCCTCCTACAATTTTGAGTCCCACCACTTTTTAATTCCATTGAGGTGGAGGTGCTAAGATTTCAATCTTTATTCCTTTAATTTTCATTTAAAAACCTTGAAAACATAGAGATAGATAGTTTGTTTCTTATTTTCTCAATGGTAAAAAAATGAAGATAGCTTTCATCTCATCTATATTTAGAGGAGGAAGAAGGTTTGTCTTGATATACACTGGCTAGTGATTGATAGCCACTAGAGGTTCTTCAATTCACTATTTGGGAAACCAATGGAGAATAAAAAGTGGAGAAAATTTACCCATTTGTACTTCCTCACATCAATGGCATAATTTTGGAATATCTTGGCACTTTCTTGTTTGAGTTCGATATTTCATGTAGAACTTATGACTACACTTTAGATGATTAGAATCTCAAGCACTTTCCTTCTACATTGAAGGATTCAAATTTGATGTGGTTCATGAGTGTTAAATATCCTAATACCAACATATATTTATTTTCTCACAACAATTATTTATTCTAAACAATTTATTCTATTAACCAAATAAATTTTGAATTGTTGAAAAATGAAAGAATTGGTATTTAACATCAAAAATTTATATGAAGAAAAAGTAAAATATGTAGAAAATAATATAAATTTGCTACTACTGATGAAATTGAACTAAAATCAAGATATTAAAAATTTACTCTACTATTCTGTTGGAATGGAAATAATAGTTTAGAAACACATTAATGACATGCACCATTAAAACTACAAGAACACATTATTTTCACAGGGGAACCCAACTAGGAAACCCCCCACCCTATCCCCCCATTAAATTTTCATTAATCGGATGAGAATGGGAACTATTACAATGTCTTGCTTTGATCCTGAAGCACACCTTGCATTATAAAGTCATTCTCCTACTATTTATCTTGCTCTAGCAAACATTTAGCCAAGTCAAGTCCCCAACTTCTTCCTATTTCGTTGTGCAATCTTTATGGAAATTATCTCCTAAAAGATATGAATTTCCTCCTATTTTCTTCTGCAATTCCCAAGGAATGATTCACCTAATTAATTGCCAAGCCTATACACTCAACTAGTATATAATTGATAATTACAATGTGCCTTTTCCTCCACTCTAGCTACGAAATTCAAATTCCATGCATGTCTAGGCCATTTTCAGCTGATTGACTAGTTTAACTAAGAGATCATTGAGCTAAAAACAGTTATACTACTCAACTAACCTTCAAATGAATCAACTAGGTACTTGAGCTCAGTTAACTACGTTCAACTGAAAATAATTGAACTATATTGCTAAATTTTAGCAATCACTACATGTGCAACTATACTTCTAGCCTATAACTCAAATTTACTGAGTAAATTAGTAGACAAAGCCATGTCAAACAAGTTAACTTCCATCCAAGTCATCTTGTTGATGCGGAAAATTTAATTACTAATTTTGGCAAAGGCACAAGTCAAATTTAGCCTTTCTTGCTACAATTTCTAACACTCCCTCTTAGCAAGAAAATGATTTTGCACCACCCCTATCCTGTACCTATGGAATTCGAATTTGCCTCTTGATAACGCCTTTGTCAATATATTTGCATCCTTCTCCTTAGTTACCATGTATTATAGCATCATGATTCTCCTCTACACACAATCACACAAGTGATGGTACCTGATATCAATGTGCTTAGACCTGCCATGAAATATTAAATTCTTAGAGAGTTCAATACAACTTTGATTATCACAATAAATTTCTATCAGATCCATCTCTTGACTAAAAATACCCACAAGTATTTTCCTCATCCATATGGCGTCACATGCTACTTTACTTTCAACCATATATTCAAACTTTACTGAGTTGAGTGCTACATACCTTTGTTTCCTGCTATACTAGAAAATAGTTGCAGACCTAACACTAGAGATAGAAACTAAAGTACTTTTCATGTATGATGGACTCCTTGCCCAATCTGTATCAGTGAATCCTTTAAGCTCCACTCCTTTTATCCCCCTGAAGCATAGCACATACTCAATTGTGCCTTTGAGGTACCTTAACACATGATTTGATGCCTTCCAATATAGTTTGGTAGGCTTCACCATGGCTTGACTCAACTAATTAACTACAAAGCATATGTCGGGCCATGTGTTCACTAGATGCATCAAGGACCCCACAAGCTATATGTATATGGTATCATCTACTGCCTCTCTTGAAGAAGCACTCTCCTTTCTCTAGTTTGTAGCTAGAGGTGTGTCCATAGGCTTGTATTTCTCCATGTGAAATATTTGAAGTATTTTAGATGCATACTTCCCTCGACTCACAACAACTCACAACAACTCACCATCACCCTTTGATACTTTTAGCCCAAGGAAGTAATGCATCAAGCCCATGTCCTTTATCTCAATTTCTCTCACAATGTCCTCCTTGCAAGAGTGGATCAACTGCTCATCCCTTGTAAGTATCAAGTCATCCACATACAAAACCAAGATAAGCAACTTGCCATCTACCATAATGTGATAGAGATTAGCATCTGCTTCACTTTTGGTGAAGCCCATTTGTAGAGACATGTGTTAAATATGAGTGTTACCATGATCAAGGTGCATGTTTGATACCATACAAGGCTCTCCTAAGTCTACACACCATTGTGTCTCCCTTACCATATGTCTCAAATCCCTCTAGGTGCTCTATGTAAATTTCTTCCTTGACAACACCATTGAGAAAGGTGGTCTTCACATCCATCTAATGGATCTTCCACTCATATACACAATTAATGCTAGAATGATTTTGATCAAGGAATATCTTTCCACTGGTGAAAATGTTTCCTCATATTCCACTCCCTCTACCTACGAGAAGAATTTGGCCACAAATCTGGCCTTTTACTTCTGAATTCTCCTAGTAGTTGCATGCTTCACTTTGTAGATCCATATGGAACCAAACACTAACTTATTATTTGGTCTTGAAACCACCTCCCATATATTATTCTTCATGATGGAGTCATAATCCTACACCATGGCATCAACCCACATTAGTTGAGAAACTTCTTCCTCAAATGAAGAAGGCTTTGTCTCAATGAGTTCTGTCATGAGAGCCATATACCTAGTGTAACTATCTGGTGATCTCCTCTACCTACACTGAGATGTATTAACTCCCACATGAACTTGTGCATCTTGTACCAATCTTTCAACTTCTCTAGTTCTCTTCCTTTCCTCTCTAGAGATTCTAGTTGAGTGGGTGCCTCCACTCAGCCTCCTGTTTGATCCTCCACTTGTGGATTCTCCACAATATCCTAAAGTTCTGCATGAGGCTCTTCCTTTGGATCTAAAATCTCCTCTTCTTTTGAGATACTTAGATCCCTCTATAGATATCATCTCATAGCCTTCTCCTCATCAAATTTGACATCTCACCTCACTATTGTCACCCTGAGTGAGGGAAAATACACCCTATACTTGTTTGGTGTCTCTATGTATCCTACAAAGATTCCCATCTTAGTTGTAGACACAAGCTTATTCCTTCTATCCTTGAAGACATGAAAATACGCAATAGCTCTGAAATGAGATACATTTGGCTTGCTCCTAGAGAAATCTTCTTCAAGTGTGATCATGCAAGTATTCTATGAGGGCTCATGTTTTGCGAATAAATTATGGCCTTGCATACTTTTTCCCATAGGTGTAATGGAGGCCCCTGATCATGCAATGCAACTCTTACTACTCCCACTATGCTTATATTTTTCCTTTCAACCACCCCATTGTTTTTTGGGTGATGGGATGATATCATCTCTCTTCTAATACCCTCTTTGGCACAAACCTTGAAGGTGCTAGAAACAAATTCTCCTCCATTGTCACTTCTTAGGGCCTTTAATTTCTAAATAGTATCCTTTTCAACCAATGCTTTGAATTTAATAAATTTAGAGAAAAATTCATCCTTCATCCATATGAATAAGATCCAAAATTTTATAGAAGATTCATCAACAAAAACTACATAATACCTGGTTTTTGCTATAGAGGTTGTAGAAAATGGTCCACATGCATCAGAGTGGACTCACTCCAATATTTCTCTAGCTCTGCTACCTTGTCTCTAGAAGGTGGATTTAACATATTTCCCCAATGTGCATCCCTTGAAGACATCATGATGGTGAAGGGTAAATTTCGGGAGACCAGTGGTAATCTGCAACATGATTTTTAAAGCCCCATGGTGTAAGTGTCCCATGTGCCTATGCAAAATTTCTCTAACATCTTGACTTTTCACCTTCTCTCGCTTTCTACTAAGTGTAGTGAAAGGTTCCACCTCGAGTTTGCAGATATTTTTCACTCTAAATCTAATCTGTTTCACTTTCCCGGTAGATACATGTCTTAGAAAGGCTTCCCCCTTACTAAATATAACATCATAGCCTATATCCTCTAATATAACTACAGAGATCAAATTCTTCTTTAGCCCAAGTACATACATGACATCTTTCGTATGAAGATGGGAGCTCGACTCACTCGTAAATGTTACATTACCAATTCCTTTGGTACTATACTACCCATCATCCCCAAGTTCTATGTGCATATAGAGATCCTTCTCCTCTAGGTTATTGAAGAATTATTTACATCTTATCATATGGAACAAGGCACCTGAATCTATATACCACAAACTTCCCATTATAATGCTCTTCATGCATGAAATTTGGGTGAATTCTAATTCAAATATAAGGCTAGTGCTTCACCTCTTTCTCTTCCTAAAGGCTTCTTGTTAGAATTCTTGTGTGGACACTTTGTTGTATAGTGCCCAAATTCATGGTAGTGATTTTTTTTTTATCTTGCTTAGGTATTCTTCTTGCCATCTTTTTGGCTGCACTCTAGCTTGTTTTGGGCCTTCTTTCCCTTACCCTTTGTAACAACCCTTGGTTGAATTTCCATGTAAAAAAAATATAAGACGAAGGTCATGGGACACATATTCCAAGATGAATGGTGGGAAAACATCCTAGTGGGTGTCACTTTCGGTTAATTAATAACTATGGAAATTGGCAAAAGAATTTGCGAAGGCAAAGAGGCAATAAATTGATTTTATTTATGAAAATAAAGGAAAATAGGAGAAAAGGAAGTTTAAAGGTCACATAATTGCATGAGAGGAAAATTGAAGGAAAATGAAGAAAATAGAGGCCTCAATGATAAAAAGGCTTATGAGGATCAATGCACACACTTTTGTCAGTTGAGAATTTTCTAGTTCAGTTTTGGAGCTCTCTCTCTATTCTCTCATACTCTTGCACACTTAGATAATTCTTGGAGCACTCTAGCATTGGAGGAAGGAAAAGGAAAGAAAGGGACAAGAAAGAAAATGTTGGATCAAATACCTTCAAAAAGATTACTTGGAAAGCACCAAGTTACATGTATTATTTCCTTGCTAGTTTTGGCATGCATGGTAAGAAAAGAAATCAACAATCAAAAATAAAAATGAAGGTGAAAGGTGAAAGAAAAATCCAATTTTTTAGAAGATAAACTCCAACAAGACTTTTTATACCAATGTCTCAACGAGATGAAGTAAAAGAGAATAATCATGTGAATGCTCCTTCTCTTGTTGAGATTTAGATAAATTTTATCTTGCAAAGTTATAAGTGTTTTGACTTCTGATAACAGTGATGATAAAATTCAACGACGATGAAATTTTTTTTTTTTGGTGTCAATTTTTTTGTTTCAAAGCATCATATAAACCATTTTCTAACAAAAGAAATGATTAAAGAAACAAACTGAAGGTTCAAAAATTCCCTAGTGTGGCTTATCCAATGAGGATCATTACTGCATAAACGAGAGTGAATTCCAAATCTGATCTGGTGGAAGCATGAGAAGTTTTTTGAAGAGATACAAAATAGAGTTTTATATAAGAAAAAAAAAAAAAAAAAAAGTAAAACCAAAAGTAAATAAATGAAAGTGGACACATGGAAATTACCATTTGGAGAATTGCATTCAATATTACCTGAGAGGTATCAATTTCTCCATCAAAAGATAAATTCTTCCTTTAATTAGAATTAAAAGGATGAATAAGTTGAATTGATTGAAATTTTATTGACCCACAATCATCACTTATTAAATCTAAACTAAAACAAGCAACAAACTGGAAGAAAACAATGTTTCATGTTCCAGGAATCTGAAGTGAACTAAATTTATCAGAGATGAGAATGTAATATGCTCTTTAATAAATCATAGTGATACATGCTCTGTTTCATTTCTTTATTTTGAGTTTGTATTAGCCCCATTATATTGAAGTCGATTCAAAATCCCAAATAATATATTAATTATATTTATGATGATGATTTGAATCTTTAAATGATAAGTATGGGGTAAATATCAAAATTTGAAATAAAAGAGAATTCCAAATGAATTAATCATGATCTGTTACTTTTACCTGTTCCAAACTTTCCACGAATTGCTACATTACAATAGTGGTTTCTCATGAGTGCCTTTGTAGTAAATGAAGATGCTTTCTAAAAGATGGTTGAGATAATAAAATGTGGATCCAATAATGAATCAAAGGAAAAAATTTAAATGATCCACAAGTGATGAAATATTTCATTAGGCAAGTAGATTGTCGAAAAGAGTAAAAGAGGTCCAAGTGTGTATATTATGAAGAATATATATCGTTTTAGTTAGAAAGTCATCCCTATGATTAGATTATTTGATTTCACAAAGTTATGATTGGAACACATCCAAGTTTTAAGTCATCATAATAACATGAAAGTAGCATACATATTCAAAGGTAATGGAACAGGACTTCACGTCATCATAGTGAATTTTTCCTTTGATAGATGTAATGGATATGACAGTGGTAAAAAGAAATGTGAGGCTCAAAGAAGTAAATATTAGAATTTGTTTTTAAATGATTATGATATAATATAAGTCCAAGAGTCTATGAATTTGAAATCTGGAGAAAAGTCTAGAAAAATGTTAAGTAGCGGATTAGGATTTCAAATCTCATCAGTTAGAGGCTCTAAGTCCCTTTGGAAGAAATGAGTATGACTAAAGGGAAACAATTTTGCAGCTGTGGTGCAATGGTTCAAGTTTATCTTCACAATTTGAATATTTGGAGCATGCATATATAAACTCATAGATAAGATCACTTGCTGTAAGTATTTTGTGCAAAAATTTCCTCCATTTATAGAATATCTAAGTTTTATAATGGGCGTAAGAATTTGATTCTAGTTGTACCGATGAGAGATAGAATATCAACATTTAACAATAACATAAATTTTTGAGTTTCTACACATATGAGCATTATTAGAGGAAAGTAGCGGCAAAATATTATAGCTGTATTTTTTGAAACATGCGATATTATGAACTTCGAATAAGCCTTGATTAAAAATATGAGCAAAAATATGAATATTGTAGGTCTTTTATCGAAGTTTCAATATCGAGTGTGGAAAAGAAGAATAACCAATTAAATTTTGCGATATAAAAATTGCGATATGCCAAGCTGGAAGTTATATGGGGGATCTTGTATCGCAGGTTACCTTTTGGGAATGCTTATGATCAAATGCTATGAGATGGATGATGCGATATGGAGGATGCGATATCATGAAAAGTTTTATCAGAGATTGGAGGTGATGGGGATATCGCAGGATCAAAGGTATTTGGTGCAATCCTATTTGAAAACATTTTGATTTGTGATTTGCGATATGTGACATGGCATCCTTGTGGGACCGACTTTGGGCTTGATAATAAATCGGTGATCAGATGATTCAAAACAAGATGTAGCAATGTTGATACACTGATGTTCGATGTAGAATAGGTGCGATAGTTTTATTAAATGGATTCAATCTCTTATCACTCTAGGATATCACAACTTTTAAATGTATGTCCAATTGAAATTGCGATTTTATGAGTAGATGCGATATCTTTTAAAACTGAATTTAAATGCCATATTGGGTCTAGGACATCAGAACTTTTAAAACATTTGATTCAACTAAAATTGTGATTTATAAACGGATGCGATATATTCCAGAACTAGAATTAAATGTGGCATCGGGTTTGGAATTGGGTGGATATCACAATACTTCATTTGATGCTTTCTATGAAATTTCCCGACATTGGGATGCTCTGATAATGCTATATAGAAGTACAATGAGATTGGTATGTTTTAAAGTATTCAAAATTAGAGTGCACAACTCAATTTTTCCTTTCTATAAAAACTCCATTCAATAATTTGATTAACCATCAGATTATTGATCAGAGGAAGATGTTATCGTGACTTTGTCATGAGGAGAGCTGCGATACTATAATGATCCAACATGAATTTCCCGATAATTTTTTTAAAAGTATAAATGAAATTTTAATGAAATATATAAGGAAAATTACTGAATCCTCAAATTTTAACAAAACAACTAATACTTCCCTGAGCATGCTACAAATTTAAAATAGTTCCCTGCTTGTTTCAAATCTCCAAAATCAAAGCAAAGAACACTTGCAAAAATAAACAAAACATAAATAAGAAATAAATCATGAAAAAGAAAATAAAACAATAGATGAAGATGAGCCTTTAAAATGCATACCTCGAAGAAAATTGATTGTGAATTTTACCTCACGAATATCCAATTTCTCCCATGTTCAGTATCATCTACTTATTTAATCTTAAAAATGCTAAGTAATGAGTTTTCATTAAATTTCATCCACCTCCAATTTACATTAGAATAAAAGAGTGGTGAAAACGAGCTCCTTTTCAGAAATACTTACGAAAACAAAATTGTTAAGTTATGGAAAATTGTTGGAATTTCTTCATGTATGATCATCATGATGAATTTTTTTTAGAAAATAAGACAATCAATTGATTTTCACAAATGTGTATGATCTAAGAGATTCTAAAATATTCTAAGCTGATTTTCTGAAAATGAAAGGGAATGCCCATAAGAAGTCAGATTCATTACTTGCTTTATTGAAATTATAAATAATGAAATATGTGCTAAAATAAAAGAAATCTAATCTAAATTAATCTATGCCTACTTCTAACTTAATTAAGGAAACACGACTAGGTATATTCATACTTCCAATGTAACCATGTAAGAATTTTAATTCCTACATGTATGTACATGTCAAACATTAGTAACAAAAATACAAATAAAATTAAACTAAGAAAAAAAAATCTGAAAGTAGAATATACATTACTTGCTAAGATATTTATAGATAAAAACTTATTTATAAATACTTTCTCTTGAAATACCCTTTCCAACTAAATTTGAATTGGATCATAGAAATCGGGATTGATTTCCACTATTGGTTGGGAGATGTTCAAAAGACAAGATGACATGCCATATCATGAGAATGTGTTTTTAGATACAATGGCCTGCATAAATTTGTTAGTGTTATGTACAAGTGTTAAACTATTAACAATCTTCCGTGAAGGAAAACATTCCAAATATTTTTCAAAGTGGTATGTGGAAAATGGATGAAAATATGTTAGATATAGTGGAAGATTATTAATTGAATTGGATTGTTGGTCATATTGTGAAAATACACTCCCTTGTTGACACTGCCTTTGAGAAGGTAGAAGTAATCGATAAGAAATGAGCATCAGTTGAAATTGGAAGAGAAATAGTTCTTGATGTTCATGATTAGAATATAAAACTTCATTTTCCCATTCAGAAAATACATCAATTGAGTGTGCAATACCGAGCTACTTAATATGCCAACACAAATTATTGAAAAATTGAAAATTAAAAACAAAAAAGAAAAAAAATATGAATTTGAACAAAATAAGTGAAGAAAAAATAATAAAATCAAATCATAGTCTACACTAGTGTTACAATTATTGTTATAGCTCAATTGGGATTGATTTAAAACAATTTCATTTTCACAAGACTTTGTCTGATTTAAAATAGAATTAGAATGAATGCCAATACAAACTTGTGAATTAGAAAAATAATCATGACTATGAATAGGAATGAAATCTTGGTCATCATATAAATCATAGATTGGAATGTTTTCTTGGATGTTGAAATCATGATTATGATGAATTGTTTGAAAATGAGAACTATTTGAAACAATTTCTGAATTATAGTGTTTTTCATTTTTACATTTTCTTAGACTTTGATCATGAGGATTCAATAGTGAAGTAGACAAATCAATGTCCTTAATTTCAAAGTAACTATCATAAATGACCTCACAACATTCATTATAATTCCCTTCAATCTTATCTTAAGTATCAAAGCAAGAAGAAATATAAAGCACATGTTCATTAATGCCAAAAGAAAGATCAATAATTAATTCTCTATCTTGATAAAAATTAATTGGAAATTCATTAAGATCAACCTCTTTGTTTTCTAAAATATCATTAATGTTAGGAGGCGATAAATTTCTATCAGCAAAAATATCAAGATAAAGGGAAAAATGAGAATCATAAGCAATGGATTTAAAAGTGCCTTTATTTGAGAACTCTTGTGCATTATGCTCATTGTAAACTTTAGATTTGAGATCATTCATTTCTGTACTTGTGCTTTCTTGAAGAATGTTTCTTTGTTGTCCTGAATTTGGCATTTGCTAATGTAAAAGAATTCAGAAATTTTTATAGTAGGTTGCGTGTTATTGGGAATTTTAATCACTACTTGTACTTGCTGATTTATGCTCTGATCTTTCGAATCTGATGCACATTGATTTTCAGATTTCAAAGCAGTATTTTCTTGAAGATTGTTGCTAATATCATCTTACATTTGAGTAGTAAAATTCTCCAAGCTTTTATATTAAGATTTGTTGACATGTGAAGGTGCATCTTGTTCCTTATTAATACTGTAAGAAGTGTTCACTAAATGAAGAAATTGATCATAAATAATAGAGGTCACTTCATCATCATTTGTTTGCACCTCCATATTGGAATTCTCAATTATGTTAGTGAAATTGGAAGGAGATTGAACAAAGCTTGAAATAATTTCACATGGATTATTAATGGGAGGAAGAGAGAAAATATATTCAAACTAATCTAATAATTATTCTTGTGAAGGATTTTATTCAATTTTAAATTTCAAACAATTTAAATGAAACTTGATGGTAAAATCAACCAAATATTCGTTTTCAAATATTTGTAAATCTTCAAAATCATCACATACCTGTTTGTAGTTATAACTGTCAAATTTACAAAGGAACATTGTAACAAATTGATCCCAGCTGTGAATTGAGGCAATTGGAAGTGATTGACACCAACTTCTGGCTTTTTCCAAGAATGTAAGAGTAAAAAACTTGCATAAAATAGCTTCATCAATTCCTTGAAAAGTAGAATTTGAAATTTTTTGAATGAATTGTAAAGCATGATTAAATACTGAAGTATTCCCCTTACCATTAAACTTTACCTAAGACAAGAATCTTACCACTTCAGGTGGAGTATGGAAGGTGCATGTCCATGGATACAACTCCAATTGGGAAGCTTGAGAGGAGCCATCATGATAAATAAAATGTTAGAATACAAAGGCTCCAATAGGCAACAAGTTTTAGGCCCTCCTTCTAGCACAAAAAATGTTGAAGCCTCGAAGTTCGATGTAACAACATTAGGGGATCACCACCTGGTCTAGACCTTGAAGCAGCTCCTTTTCCGGTTGGAATAGTGGTTCTCATTGGTTCAACTAGGTCCAGTTACCTTCTCTCAATCTCCAAAATGGATTACAATATGACTTTCATCTACTAATGGAGAAGAGACATCAGATCAACCCTGTTGCTGATCAAGCAAGAAAGTGATCCTTAAGTTGATCTGGAACTCGACCAAGCCACAACTAAAGTTTTCCTCTTTGGGAAGAGGACTTATAAGAATGTAAAATTAAATCTAAATGCAAAATTATTCTATAATGAAAGAAAAGACAACTAAATGCTAATCTTATCTTAATTAAGAAGATATAGATCTAACTCAACCAAGAGAAAGATATTTTAAATGATTGGGATTTAAAAATGTCTGGCTTATAATGAATATCAAGCTAATGAAGTAGTTCAGTTAACTAACATTATGTATACCAAAACATATTCTATTAGGAGACCTCTTAACAAAAATAATAAACCAACAACATTTAGGAAGAAGTTCACAAAATGATGTTTAATAAATAATTCGAATAATTAAACAATAATATGAGAAAGTAGTTCACATCATATCACTATTTAAACCAGTATTAAAAGATAAATTTGTGAGTAAATAGTTACTCAAAAATTAGAATTCAACCCATAAGAGCAGAGATAAATAATATATGATTGAGAAAAATTACTCATACCAACAATAGTGCAAAAATATGAATAAAATGACACATTTATGTCATCATAAAATTAAACTGGTATTTAAAACAATAGTATTAGATATGCCAATTTATTGAATCCATTTCTTTAGCTTTGGTCTCCAACAGTCCTTTACATTACTTGAACTTTTGTTGTTATAGTAAGATTTGCAGAAGTGCAAACTCTACCATCATACATAATTCAAAATGCAAAAGGAAAATTCTCAATAATCCCCATATCTGAGATTTTCTCTCCCTTATTACATAAGTTCTTTCAGAATTCTACAATTGCATAGGAGATAATCCTCTATTACATAAGTTCTTTTAGAATTCTACAATTGAATAGGAGATAAGCCTTTATTACATTCTACAGTGTACTATTTATAATAGTTTTAAAAGAATTCTTAACAAGCAAGTTTGTTGAAGAAAAAATATGTTTAATCAATTTTAATTGGCTAAAAATTCCATTCTTCTATCGCTAGAGCCTTCTCATTGATTGAGATTCTTTTCTCTTCATCTCTTCAACTATTTTTGTGCAAAACAAATCAAAACAAAACTAAAATACAAAATTAAAATCAAAATGCTAAATGTGGAATTAAAAGAAATCCAATCAAATTAAATTAAATAGATAATTGAAAAGGAAATTTGAGTTTTCTATTAATGCCTACGATGATATAATTGGTCAAGGATAACATTGACAAATGTATCAGCACTTATAAAAAGTCATGGGCAAACGAGAATGCAAAAAATAAAACTCAAAAAATTGGTTTTGATTAACAATTAGGAGCTTGATCTTTTGCCTAACTTTAGACATATAAAATGATAAAATATATAAATGAAACTAATTCATAAATATTCTTTATCATTTTGTCTTTCCAAGGCGCTGTCTTGCGCATCATTTGGCTAAGTAAAGCTCCATTTATGAGCTTCTGAAGTTGGTATATTAAAATTGTTAGAATTCTGAAAATTCTGTTGCATGGGCTAAAAATCAGAATTTTTTAATTAATTTAATCCTAAATTAAATTATAGTTAATATTAATTGATTATACTAGTTATTTTAATTATATTATTAATTTATTACATTTTAATTAAACAAAATTAACAATTATAATTAAAATATTATGATATAATATTTATTTATAATTTAGTTGTATTAAATTATACTATAATTATGATAATAAATTATATTATATTTTAATATTTTTATACAAACCATTAGAATCAATCCATTTTAAATACAAACCATTTACATAGGCATAAATGAGGAAGGTGAGTGGAGGAGCTAGCGAAGAGAGGATAGAGTGATAAGGAAGGTGAGTGCAATAGTGAGGTGGAGGGTGGGTGAGGTCATGATGATGTGAGGGTGAGTGAGGTGGAGGTATGTGAGTTATAAGGAGGTTGACCAAAACTTTATGATAAAATGTTAACCCCATCGCATTTTTACAATCGCAAAATCCCAAGTCACAAAATGAGGAGCTTAATGAAATTGCGATATGAAATATCGTGATATCGCAATTTCGTAATCAAAATATTTTATCGCAAGTTTCTTGGAAAGAGGAGAAGAGAGGTAAAGTGGGGCCCGCATGAATTAACATTCATACAAATTGGACTATAGCCACTTTTCAATTTTGGGGTTGTGGATTTGACAATTTGGTTTAAAATAACAAATTGGAGTAAATTACCAAGATCCTGAAACATGTTTACATCTTTGGTACAATTTAGCTAGGTCATTTTGTAGGATCGTTAGTAAAAAAATGAAAGAATATTAGTAAAAACTAAATAATAATTAATATTTACAATGAATGATTATTGAACTTAATTAGTTACGGAAAATAAAAAATTTACACATTTATTTACATTTTTAGTTTAGGTGAGAAAATGATCAAACTTTAAAGGAGTGTCATTTACAAATTAGTTGACCAAATGAATAAAAACAAGTATCAGTAGAAAGCTAGTGAAAATTTAGTTTCAACAAAACAATCAAAATAGAAATCCAATGAAAACTAAAAGATGAAAAAATTGTAAGACAATTAACTTCGTGAAAATCATAAAAGATGCTTAGCCAAAAATTAATGGAAGGGTCTCCATTACTTGAAGTAATGGGGGTATTGTTTTTCCCTACAATAGCTACATATTAATGGAAGTTTGATTTCATGTCTATACTTGTTGATCTATGATCTGATTTTTTAAATTTAATGTACAATAATTTTCAGATTTCAAGGCAGCCTTTTCTACAAGATTGTTGCTAATATGTTCTTGCATTTGAATAGAAAAATATTCCAAGCTTTGTGATTGAGATTCACTGACATGTGAATATGCATCCTGCTCACTATAAATACTTTAGGAAGTGTGCACTAAATGAAGGAGTTGATCATACATAATAGAGGCCACTTCATCATCATTTGTTTGCACCTCCATATTGGAATTCACATTATGTTAATAAAATTGAAAGGAGACTGAGAAAATAATTTCACATGGATTATAAATGGGAGGAAGAGAGGAAATTTGTTCAAACTGATTTAATAATTCATTTTTCGAAGGTTTATCTTCAATTGTAAATTTCAAACAATTTAAATGAAATCTGATGGTAAAATCAATAAAGACTCATTTTCAAACCTTCATAATCTTCAATTTCATCACATACGTGTTCGTAGTCATAACCATCAAATTTACAAAGGAACATTGTAATAAAATGATCCCAGCAGTGAATTGAGGCAACTGGAAGTAATTGACACTAGCTTCTAGCTTTTACCATGAATGTAAGAGTAAAAATCCTTCATAAAATACCTTCATCAATTCCTTGAAAAGAAAAATATGAAAAAAAATTAATAAATTGAAATGCATGATCAAAAGCAGAAGAATTCCTCTTACCATTAAAATTTACCCAAGACGAGAGTCGTACCACTTCTAGTGGTGTATTGGCAGATGCACGCCCATGGATACAAGTCCAAATTGGAATTTTAAGAGGAGCCTTTGTGATTAAAATAAAGCTTTAAAATACAAAAACTCCAAAGAACAACAATTTTTTAGGCCTCCCCCTAGCACAAAAAATGTTGAAGGGTTGAAATTATCTGCCTACAACACTATAAGGGAGACCACCCGGTCCATACCTTAGAATAACTCCTTTTCCTTTGAAATGGTGGTTCCCACTGGTTAAACTAGGTTCAGTTACCTTTTCCCTATTGATATCATTTTAATATGTGTTTTTAGTTACTAATAGGTAGGGACATCAGATTGATTCTTCTTGCTGATCAGGTAAAAGGATGACCCTTAAGCTGTTTTAATGGCACAACCCGACTACTCCAAAGTTTTACCTCTTAAAAAGAGGACTTCTAGAATGAAAAAGGTATGATAAAACCTACAAGATCTAATCTAATATGAAATCAATCTAACCTAACTCGATTGAATGAAAGGGAAACCTTGTCTGAATCGAAAGCCAATTAACTTAACTGGGAAAGTAATCTTTAAAGAATTGGAATAAAGATAGAGGAATTAGATCGAGGAGATAACTCAAAAGATTTTATTCCTCATTAACATAAATACTAACAATTAAACACGTAGTAAATAATTACATAAGAGCTTATTGAAAATATATCCAATTCCTTATTTATCATATGCATAAGAACTAAAAAGATTGATGATGAATCACTGAATTTGTTCAAATAAGACATCATGTATGCAAACAAACCATTATTATCCTAAATCGTAAGATAGTTTGGTGATCTAAGATTTTAACTATTATTCCTATGTATATTTCAGTGTTCAAATTACATTTAAGATCAAGTCTATAGAATAGTCTAATTAGACTTTTTATATGAATTAGGAATTAAAACTCAGTAATAGTGGAAGAAGCCAACAACTAATTCATATATCTGTAAATGTAAATTGAAAATTCGAGAAAGAATTTTTATCCATGAATTTAACAAGTAATAGTGCTATATGAAAATCACTGAAACAAATATTTATTAATAAAAGAAAATCAAATTACAAATCCTTATAGTATGGAAGTAGTGCACAATCTTATGGGCCTGAAATCAATCTTTGCTTTTCATAAATGACCTCCTTACAACAGTAGTACATAATAAATAGAGTTTCTCCAAAAACAAATGAAAACACTTCAATATAAAGCCTTATTCCCCTAGGATACCTCTCACCTATAGCTCCAAATCCTCATTACAATAGTGCTTTTGGGAATTCCAAAATTGTAGAGTAGAGAAGCCCCTAGTACATTCTACAATCTGCTATTTATAATTTTTACAAAAGGAATTCTCAATAAGAAAGTTGTTGAATAATAGATGTGCTCCATCAATTTTCATTGGGCTAGAATCCCATTCTTCTCTTGCTCGAGCATGCTCATTGATTGATATATTCTTCTTCATCATCTCTTCAACTATTTCTTTGCGAAAAAAAAGAGCAAAATTAAATTAAAATACAAAATCAAATCAAAATATCAAATCTTAAATAAAATATCTTTAATAAAACTTAATTAAATAATTAAATGAAAAGTAAATTTGAGATTTCTATTAATTCATGTGAGAATCTAATTGGTCAAGGAGAACATAGATGAATGGATCTGTTTTCAATAAAGGCTATGAGCAAATGAAAATGTAGAAAATAAAACTCAAAAAATTGATTTTGTTTAAAAATTCGGAGCTTGATATTCTGTTGAATATTAAACCCATTAAATGATCAAATATGGTTTTTCAACCACTTCATAAACAAGATCCATGATTTAATCTATATCCAACGAGCTATCCTAGGTCTCATTTGAACAAGTAAAACTCAATTTAGGAGCTTCTAAAGTTGAGGAATTAAAACTACTACACTTCTGAAAAAATTGTTACCTAGGCTAAAAATGAAAATTTTAAATCAAATTCTAATCTTAAATTAGATTACAATTA
>APFE030352934.1:44894-81954 GCA_000404065.3 Pinus taeda
CATCCAAAGGAGTTGTGTGCAACAAGATGCAACAACCACATATTCTGCTTCAGTTGTAGATAATGCAATTGAACTTTGTTTCTTGTTGAACCAAGATACTAATCTGGAACCCATAAATAATGCACCACCGCTAGTTCTTTTTCTGTCATCCACACTTCCTACCCAATCTGCATCTGTGTATGCATGAAGTGTGAGATCTGTATCTCTAGGATACCATAACCCATAGTTTTGTGTTCCTTGAAGTTATTTGAAAATCCTTTTAACTGCCTAAGGGTGTGCTTCTTTTGGATTTGCCTGGAATCTTCCAACTATTCCCATTGCATGCATGATGTCTAGTTAGGTACCTGTCAGATAGAGCAGACTACCAATCATGGATCTATAGGTTGGTTGATGTATTGTTGCTGAATCATCATTTGCACTCAGGTTGCATCCTGTTACCATAGGGGTACATACTGGCTTTGAATCTTCCATGCCATATTTCTTCAAGATCTGCTTGAGGTACTTGGTTTGTGATAGAAAGATACCGTCTTTGTTTTGTTGGACTTGTAAACCAAGAAAATATGTCAGCTCACCAAGCAGGGACATTTCAAATTATTTCTACATCACCAAAGCAAATTTTTGACTCATGGCTTCTTCGTTGCTACCAAAGATGATATCATCAACATACACAACAAGTATTAACAATTTATCATTATTAATTTTTATATATAGATTACTATCTGCTGATCCTTTTGAAAAGCCTTGTTGATGGAGGTATTTGTCCAGATGATAATACCAAGCCCTTGGAGCCTATTTATGACCATAGAGTGCCTTCTTAAGTATGTATACAAGTTTTGGATCATTTCCAAGGGTGAATCCATCTGGTTGCTGAATATACACTTCTTCTTCTAAGTATCCATTTAAAAAGGAAGATTTCACATCCATTTGATATTTTTTGAACTTCTGAAAGCTAGAAAAGGTAAGGAAAATTCTTATGGCTTCAAGTCTAGCAATCAGTGCAAAAGTTTCTTCAAAGTCTATACCTTCTTATTGAGCATACCCTTTACAAACAAGTATGGCCTTGTTTCTAATAGCATATCCATTTTCATTCAACTTTTTTTGAATATCCATTGGGTCCCTATGACATTCTTATCATTAGATCTAGAAACTAGTTC
The DNA here is from genome assembly GCA_000404065.3 of Pinus taeda. Taxonomy (NCBI): domain Eukaryota; kingdom Viridiplantae; phylum Streptophyta; class Pinopsida; order Pinales; family Pinaceae; genus Pinus; species Pinus taeda. The sequence continues at coordinate 46,049 of APFE030352934.1, forward strand.
CCAAGTGTTATTCTTTTCAATTTTCTCAAGTTATTCATTCATGGCCTTGACCTAGCATTCATCTTTGCATGCTTCACTTACATTTCGCGGTTCAACAGAGGAAAGCAATGCTAGATAGCTTGAAGCTTCTGTTATAGTTCTTCTTGTTTGAACACCTGCCTCTTTGTGCCCCAAAATTTAAGTCTCTGGATGGTTCTTCTGAACATACTTGGATGGAGTATTTTCTTCTATTCTTATCTATTCTTCTGGTGCCTCAAAAGTTTCTTCTTCAACATTAGTTTTATCTGATGTTGAAGGATAGTCATCTTCGCATTCAAAATCTTCGATTTTTATCTGTTTTGAATTGTTGCCTTCTTCATTAACCACCACATAAATACTTTCAACAATTTTTCCAAGTATTTTATTGTAACACTTATATCCTTTACTCTGGGAAGAGTATCCACGGATAATGCCTTCATCTGCTCTAGTTTCAAACTTTCCAAGATTTTCATCAGTCCTTTTGATGTAACATTTGCTTCCAAAAACCTTGAAGTATTTTACCGTAGGAGTCTTACAATACCAAAGTTCATGAGGAGTTTGAGTGTTGTTTACCCAAACATTTGTTTGTTGACAATAGTAACAACAGCAAATGCAGATTCACCCCAGAAGGTTACAGGAGTTCTAGATTCATCAAGCATCGCACGATCCATTTGTTGAACCATTCTATTCATCCTTTCCACTACTCCATTTTGTTGTGGAGTCCTTGTAGTAGAGAATTCCCTTCCTATTCCATGTTCTTCACAAAAGTCAAAAAATTCATCCGAGGTAAATTCCCCTCCTTGATCAGACATGAGGCATTTGATTTTGCGATCTGATTCATTTTTAACCAAGGCTTTGAAAGCTTTGAACTTTTCGAAAGCTTCGTCTTTATGCAACACATCCTGGAAAAGTCGTCAATGAAAAATATAAAGTATTATTTTCCTCAAGGTGACTTTTTCCTTGATGGACCACGTAAATCGGTATGGATAAGTTCAAGTGGCTTACTAGCTGATCCTTCCTTCTCAGGGAAATTATTTTTGGTTTGTTTGCCAAACTGACATGATTTTCATATTGTATTGTCTGGAATTCTGATGTCAGGGAGATCACGAACCGCCTAATATTTGCATGCTTTCCTTATCTGAGAGAAGCTTAGATGCCCCAATCTTCTATGCCATAACCAATGTTCATCATTCTTACTTAGATAGCATTGTTGTTTTCCTCCCTTGAGTATGTATAAATTATTTGGAGTTCTTATGCCTTTGATCATTGTTTCTCCTGTATCAAGCTCACGAACAATATATCCATTTGATCGAAATATTACCTCATTTCCTTGATCACACATTTGGCTAACACTCAATAGATTATGCTTTAAGCCATCAACATATATAACATTTCTAGCTTTGACTTTTTCTTTCAAAAGAATAGAACCTTTACATTTTATGAGTGCAGGTGTGTCATTTCCAAATGACACCTTCCTTTTCTTTTCTAAGGCACTATATGCCTGAAGTTTTTCTTTATCACCTGTCATATGTTTTGAACATCCACTGTCGATGTACCACTGATTTTCCTTTCCTTCCGCATATAAGGATATACCACATCTTTCTGGTTGGGTTCTTTCTTTCTCCATGTTTTGGGACCCAATGAAGGTTACTCCTTCTGAGATGTTTTCCAGAACTTACACTTGCATTCAGAATCTTCATGACCGAAGTTGTTACAAATAAAGCATTCTAATTCATTTTCAAGAGCAGAAAAGTTATTGAAGGTCCTCTTCATGATCCTAGTGATGATCCTTTGATTTCATGCTTCTCGAGTCATGATAGTCTTGTAGGCAACACATTGAGAAACTTTGTGTCCAAGTTTATGACATGAAAAACATTGGCCATTAAAGAAATTCCTGTGATTATCAAATCTACTGTCCAGGTGATTGTAGTTTCCTTTGGCATTCATTGTTGAGGAAAATTGAGAATGATTTACCTATGGTTGGTTGTAGCTTCAATTCATCCTTGAAGTAGATTAACCTCGATTTACTTGGTGATCTATTTTATGCCTTTGGTAACAATTGCCAACCTATTCACTTCTCCTTGCTGCGTCAAGATAACTTTTGGAGGTGGATGGCTTCTATGCTTGAGATGCTTCTTTAGTATATCCAAGACCTGTCTTGATTAGAGGATAACGCTGCACTTTGATAATCTCATCTAAATTTTCAAATCCTTTAGCAAATCTAAGATTAATAACTTTTTTTTTCTCAATATCTTTTCTAAGTCCCACAATTTCACATTCTAAATTTTCATTGTGTTTTTCCCTTTCAGGAAGTTGGAATGTCAGAGTATCTATGATCATATTCTTTTCTTCTAAACAAATTTTAGTTTTATAAATTTCTTCATAGAGATCATCTTCATCTATAGCATCAAAGAAATCATCATCTTCAAAAGCCATCAAAAGTCTATAATCATTACCATGTTCATCTTCATCACTATTTGAAAGTCCATTGCTGTCTTCATGTGTATAATAGCTCTTCCTACTTACATTCAATTTTTTGTTCCATTTAACTGGTTCCTTACCTTTATCAAGCTTATCTTTATGAGGACATTTGGCTGCATAGTGGCTGACTCTCCCACAAGCAAAAAATTTGAAAGGTAGCTTACCACTACATCTTCCAGAACCTCGTTGAAGGTTCTTGAAAAAGTAAGATTCTTCCTCTTCTTTTGATGTATGCCCTGACTCATTGTATTCTCCTTTTCTTGAATCTTTGAATGTGGCTTCTCTCATGTCTTACAGTCCCCCTTTCATCATTTCGAAAGCAGTAAGGATTTCGTGTAGTTGTGACATAGTAATACTCTAAAGATTCTGCTTTTCTTCTATGGCAGAAACTTTTGATTCAAACTTAGAAGATAAAGATCTTAGAACTTTTTCAACTAAAGTAACTTCTTTTATTTCTTCACCAAGTTTTTCATGCAATTAACAATCTCATCTATATGGAAGAAATAATTATCCACACTTTCGTCATTGTTCATTCTGAGAGTTTCATATTGAATTTTGAGAGATTGTAGTTTTGCACATTTTACCTAATCATCTCCTTCATAGCTTAGAATGATCTTGTCCAATATTTCTTTGGTGGTTTTGAGCTACATAACCTTGATGAATTTTGATTGAGATAGACTCCCTAAGAGAGTATTGACATCCTTTACATTTGTTTCATACTACTTTTTACCAACTATATCTGTAGGAGTTGCTGATGGGAATGTGTATCCTCCTTCCATGATATCCCAAACTTTTGCACCAAGAGATTGAAGATAGGTTGTGGTTCTTACCTTCCAATAGATGAAGTTGCTCCCATCAAAGATTGGTGCTTGATTGATGCCCCCCTTTCATAGTTGCTCATTGGTGATAGATCTTCCTTCAAGTGATCAAGCTTCTTCTGAAGGACCTGCTCTGATACCATTGTTGGAAATAATATTGAGAAGGAGGGGGGGGGGGGGGGGGTGAGTCAGTATTATCAAGTCAAATAATTTTTCATTTTCAAACTTAGATATACACTACTTCAGATATGTAAACCAGTGTATACACACAACTGTGACTACAACAACTAGTGTATAACCTGTAAACTTAATATTTAATTAATCCATTTGATTTTTAATCAGTGCATCAGAATTTTCATTAACCATAAGAACAATAAATAGGTGTAGTAAACAAAATAGATCATCACACATATGAACGCAAGATATAAGGTGGAAACCCAAAGTGGGTGAAAACCACTTGCTGCAATGCTTCTCTATCTTCTTGTTAATAAGAAACTTCTTTTTACAATATTTCTGTACTGGTGCAGTCTTATCCCAGTATGCACACTTTTACCTTTAGAAGGCTACAACCTTCTCTTGTTCCCCAGCTTCTCCTGGAAGGGAGCTACAACCCCCTTAGCTCTTGTACTAGCTGATGTACTAGTACGTATGTGCTGACCTACATAAGGCTACAACCTTCTCTTTTCTTCTAGGGACTATGTTTCATAAATTTTTAGATTGGATCCATAAGTAACATTAATCAAGCATCAAATATATCTACATCAAGCAATCCCCTTTGCACCAATCAAAACTGAATCACTCAATCACTTCTCTGAATGTTGTAACCAGAATACAGTAACAATAACCAGACACCAATCTTGAACCCATAATACTGCAACAATAAACAAAAGTAGCTAAAACATATTTTATGAGACGTACACTACTTCAAGATGAAGAACGTGCGTTCATACGCTTCTGTATTAAGGCAAACCAGCGTATACACTATTTTGAATTACCGAACCAGTGTGTATACGTGCCTTTGCTACGCCGAACCTACATACAGATCTATAAAAGATAAATTACCCTTTTCAATTATTTAGACATTAGTTATACCTAGATTATCAGATTTATAGATCAAGTCATGCGCCAAATATAATAGATCAAAATCACATAAAGATAATTCTCTTCAAGCCTTGAGATCTTGACCCATCAATAGAACTTATCCTTCTTCTAGCACTCAGGTTCCTCCTTGATTCAGTTCCAGCTATGCACCATAACCCAATGACTAGTATTCTAAATCTTTCTCTTCATAAGATATTCAATCCTTGAGTGAGAGATTTTGCCTAATGATCTCCTTCCCCTTTTATAGTCTTAGGCCTTATTCAATACCATGGTCTAAAACCACTTAGAACCAATACTTGGGACCCAATACCTAGGTTCAATGCTTCGGACATGATACCATGGTCCAAAACCATAGGTCCAAATACCAAGGACCAAATACCATGGACTAAAAATAAGTTTTTCCCACGTGTATGTGCTTTTTTGTGCATGAAAGTGCGTGCATACACATACATGACTTTTGATCAGTGATCCCATGTGTATACACAGCTTGGTAAAGTGGAAACTGCGTATATCTCTTTTTCTTTTATTCTGTGAGTCTGAACTATGATCTGTTATCTGAGTGAGTTGTCATCAAGGACAACTCCTGTGTCATAGTGTCAAACTTTTGTCATAATGCCAAACAAAGTTATAATTAATTATTATGATATTTTAAATATTTTTATTTTAATTACATATTATATAATATATATAATATATATATATATATATATATATATATATATATAATGTAACATTTTAAAAATATACCACATTTGTTTGTTTGTCACCAAAAAATTCTCTTATGTGATTTATACTAAAATACTTTATGTAATATATATATACACCTTTTATGGTGCAAGTAACAATGAAGACGCTTGTTATATGCCAAGTCATAGCCATGGATCTAGATAAAGCAAGACTTCATTATTGTTGATGTTTGTTTGGGAGCTAATAATACGTGTGTAATACTATTGCAAGTGTTTTAATTTTATGGAATGCCTTGGCCACTTTGATACTGATTTGTTAAATGTTTCAATACTAGTTTTCTTGGGATTATGATCAAATTTGGATACTTTGATGATTGGTTATTAAATATTTTAATGTTTATTCGTTAAGTCTTTAAATAGTTTACATCACATCTTAAGCTAAATTTTCCGATAAAGGGAAACTATTGTATTGTATTGGAATTTATATTATGTTTCCAATAACTATTTTTAACTAAAATTACTAATTTATACTTTTACATAATAAAAAACATTCAAGAAATAATTATCTTTATTCAACTTGACTTCTCTGAATGCTCCACAGGAAAGACCTCTCCTCTCTTCCAACTATAACCACAATTACATCCACTTCTCCCCTCGAGCTCTAACTTGTCAGATTAGTTATATAGACAGTTATCCTTGTCTGGATCAGACTATAGGCATCAAGGTTTCCCAGGCTTCCCAGCCTCTGGTGGAAGCGTCAAACCTTTATAGCTTCCTGTTCAGGTATATCCTCTTATTCTTCTCTCTATATTCCTTCGTCTTTGATGATTTTTTCCCAAAAGAAAAAACCCTTCTCTTCCTTGTGAGATTTTTTATCTCTAAGAAAGAGAGACTAACTCCATTGTTCTACTTAATCATTTTCTTTTGTTCAACCAACTCATCACCAAGTTCCATTTTCCAAAGTCTTAGTTTGTAAAATTATACGGGTGGTTTTTGAGCTTCGGGTTTATAATAACCCATGGTATTGACCTATGGTATTCATCTGAAATATATCCTATTTTAAGAGGGAATTAATGTAGACTAGATTCATCTCAACTATGGATCTACCAAGTGTTGTGAGTGATCAAATCTCTTTGCATCTCAAAGGATTTGCATTTCAAAATATGTTATCCCTCTAAACACTTGGTAGATGTCACGTGGATCTATTCTAGTAAATAAAATTATAATTCCTAATTCATACTGTAATATAATATTCTAATATTATATTATTACAAATCGTATTCCAAATAAACAACTATCTATGTAATTAAAATTACTACTTACCTAAATATAATTAAATCAATAGATTATTAAAATAATATGTGCAATTTTATTTTATGATTATAATTTTTCTCAAATATAACTCCCAATAATACACACACACACACACACACACACACACACATATAACTTTTGCATTGGCATTGTCAATTCCATACAAAGGAAATATTAAAAAGTATTTTATTCTTATTTTAATTATTTTATGTCGATATAAAATGGATGTAAAATTAAGGTGGAAATTGAAGTATTTTATTCATGGTTGACCTTGATTTATTTTTTTATTACTAGTTTTCTGATTTGTTATTATAAGTATTATTTTATTCTTTTGAAATGTAAATATTTACATGATCTTGAGTTGAGTTGTAGAGAACCCAATAATAAAATTACATTTACATTAACATATTAAAAATTAGTAATAACAAAAAAAATCAGTGTTTGGTGTAAATAAAATCTTCAATTTTTACTTTAATTTTAAATCCAATTTATATAAAAGAAATAAAAAAATGAAATGTAAAAAAGAAGTAATTTACTTTTCAATAAGAGGAAACATGTAATTCTTTTACAACATAATATGAAGTTCACAGATGGCATGTAAAAATAATATTCATTGATATTACATTATGTCTAATATATTATATGTTATGTTAATATGTAATATTTAAGACAAAAAAATATATTAATAACATAAAAATATTTTAATGAACGATAAATAAAAAATTTCAGTATTGATATTAAAATAACATAATTTTATATTTCAGAAATAACTATCATTTATATTTTCATAAATGAAAATATATTTCTCCATAAGATAATAATAATATTATATTTTAAATAAATTCTATTCATTAAAAAGCATATTACTTACTTAAATATAATTAAATTATGATTAACTATTATCATTCATATATATAACCATATTTTTTTTTTTCCTAATATAACTTCTTTATAAATTAAAAAATATAACCTCTCCTAACACACACACACACACACACACACACACACATATATATATATATAAAACTTAAATTATTTTTATAATTGAATTACATTTGTTTTTCTTTATATAAATTTTGATGTGAAACTTTGTTGTCTATAATTGACACATTTTATTTATGAACTAACAATAAAATATTTTTTTTTAATTAATAATAGATTACACATGATGAATTATATTATTGTTACATCATACCTATCAACTCCATAGGAAAGTAATTACATAGCTCATTAATATTAAAAAATAATTGTTTTCTTTACTTTTAATTATTTTAGTTAGATGTAAAATTAAAGTGGAAAATAAGGTATTTTATTTATTGCAACCATTGACTTCTTTTTGTTATTTCTATTTTTTTTTAATTTGTTACTTTAATGGACAAAAAAATCATCTTGATGATTTCTTCCTCCATTTTCTAACATGCCCCCTTCACTAGTACAAAATGGCTTATTAGTCACTAAAAATTGAGTAAAAGTTGCATATAAACGACAATTTTTCAATCAGTGACTAATAGCGGCTAATTTACCGTATCTTATACTGTGACCAACGTTTAGTCGTATTTATCTTAGTCATTAATTGGTTCTCAATTTTATCGTTTAGTAGTATATTTAGTCATAAATTTGGTCATTGATTTAGTCATTAATTGCCACAATTAATGACCAAATACACAACAAAAATATACTACTACATGATCACCGAAGAAGACCAATTAATGACCAAAATGTTGGTCACGTTATAAGATACTGTAAATTAGCTACTAATAGGCATATATATGCAAATTTTAGTCGTTATTTGAAACCAATTAATGGCCAGATAAATATGACTAAATTTTGGTCGCGTTATAAGATACTTTAAATTAACTACTAATAGTCATATATATGAAAAATTTAGTCATTATTTGTAATAAAACAATTATAATTTATAGGAGTTATTCATCGTTTTTTGGCAGTTTCATATTCATTATATAAATGACCAATTTAGTAGTTTATATTCACTTCATTTACTTTCATTACTAATTATTATAAATGACTAATTTAACTATCATATATTGATTTTTTTGTGTTCATCATGAACGATTAATATAAACTATGAATTATTAGTTTTAGATTAATTTTGTGTTCCTTATTAATCAACACAAATTAACTGGTATATTTTTCTACTAAATTTAAAAAAATGTCATACAATGTGCATGTTCGTTTAATATGAAAAAACAAGGTTACATACGTTAATTAAAATACTAAATAATATCAAATACAACTATAAATCATTTCAACCACATAAATTATATTATATGAAAAGTCAAATATTACAATGACTTTCCAACTTAATATTGGTCGGACTGCAATTTACGCATGAAATATTGTTTTATCACTTCAAAACATTATCATTCATGTGTTGCTAAGACATTACAGGTGAACTCACCAACTCTAAAGACTTGACCATCAATCTATATTTGTGTCTTATGCGGGATGTTAGTTTTAAGGGTATCACTAGAATGATTATCTTCTCTTTCTCTTTTGGCATTGGTTTCTCTAGTGTCATTGTTTTCCTCTTTCTTCAATTCATGCTTCTTACCATCAACACTAAGTTTCTCTTCTGCAAGTGGAATAAGATACAATATAAAGTATAGGACATGAAAAATGATGAACATTGGAATATAAACTAAAATAGACTATAAAGTATTTATATGACATATACCTCAAAATTAGCAATGTTAATGCCATTTTTCCCTAGAAAAGCAAGAAACTCGAACAAGTTTTCTTCAGTTGGGTGATCACGACCACTATGTGTCCAGATGACCTATATAAACAAAGAAAATAAAAGACCACGCTAGAAAAAACACCTTAGGAACTTAATATTCAATATTCACGAAAAGTGAAGGAACAATCATCCTAAATAAGTTACATGCTAAAAAGCACAAGTTGTAGCTAACATATAGAAGTAAAAATAACCTCAAATGATAAAACTATCCTCCAAATATAAAACATAATTGCATGAGAATATTTGGAATAGGGGAATAAGCAATAGCCCATCAAACAATAATAATCTTTCATACAATTCAAGACTTCAAGGAATAAGGTTACCTTGAGATTAAAGTGAAATTTCCTCCAAACAAAATGAAAGAAGAACCCTATTGGAAAGTTTTCCCTGTCTTCCAAAAAGTAGGGGTAATGCAGGTTAAGTTAAATAAGTGCAAGTTATAGAACACTAACAAAATAGCATATGGACAAAAAGCACCAATATGTACATTTTCTATTAAATAAGTTAATGCGATTCTTGGGTCATCTTCAATATATTTTGCAACAAATGACTATGAATTACTGAAAAATATTTGGGCAATCATCATTTAGAAAAATATTCTAGCCTATTTGAAGTCAATTTCCTTCTAAGGAATTATGCATTTCAATCGGTACTTTCACTAAATTCCAGAATTTATACATTCAAATTTGTTTTCTTGCAAATAGGGAAATTTTTTTCAGCAATAGCCATTTCTAATGCAATCCAAATGGTGAATATGGCACAATATAGAATACATAGTTCTTCATTGTCCTTGTATTCCTCTTGCAAAATCAAGGTAATTATTTATGACAGGCTGAACTACAAATACAAAGATATAGTTCCTTCATAGAACATATAAATTGTAATTAAAACCAACGTATCACTCCTTTCAAGTAACGTTGCTAACTATGAAGCATTATAAGTGCATCCTAAGAAAATATCATATACTTGACATCTACAAAGTTCATCCTCTAGTAGCTTCTTGCAAGTTTCATCTGCACTAGACTCTTTGCCAAAGTAATATGCACTTTTAGTCAAACACTTAGAAACTATCTCTTCACTGAACCTTGTACTCACATTACCTATTCATTCCTCCAAACTAACAATTCTTGTCATCATGGACAAAATGATTTCGCTAGCTCAGTGTTTTAGGACATAAAAGGAAATCAAAATATGTCAACTAAACCATCTTATTGTGATGTAGGATAATCCAACTAATATGAAATGGGATCACCTCATAAGTCATGCTATCCACATCTAATTTCATATATTTATGTTGATCATGTGCATAAGAAACAACGCAAAATTTTGATTCATCTAAAATCAAGATATCTTGTAATTAAGTATGGTAAATATTGCAAGAACACGAGTATAATGTTTTTAGTAGACACAATAGTATGCATACTACCTACAAAAAACAAAAAATGAAGATATTGAAAAAAGGCAACTAAGATCTACAAAACCTTGAGATGTTAATTGCTACAAATTTGCAAAACCTTGAAATACAAATACAAAAACTAGTCCTCAATGGTCAAAGACTCCAACAAGTAAATTAAAGAATTATCCAAAAGTGTTTTAAATGTAATTACATAGAATCTCACAACATAAAATCTTGGAGGAATCTAGAACAGATTTGAAAGGCTTGTATATAAGATGCCTTAATTTAATTGGCATTCCTCCCTTTTACACAACATATTTTTTCATTATAACCAAATTACCAGAGAAATTGTTTTCATTCATTTTCCATTGTTTGCTTTTGAATGAGCCTTCACATGCAACTTGAACATAGGAAACATAGAAATACATGAACAAAGACTAAAGAGTATTTTTTTATAGGTTTTCCTACCAACATTTACATGTATAACAACACCTAATGTGTCCTTTATCAGAAAACATGTACATTGTGACACAGTGCCACATTAAAATGCTCAATGCCCCTATATTATAAGGCTTTAATGAAATCATGCATCCAATTTATAATGAGTTTGAAATCATAGTGGGCATGCTCCTCCCTTGAGTGGGGTTTCTCTAATGTGGCTATTAAATATATTGAATATTATCAGTTTAGCCTTCAGTTAGATTGTTTAATGGCCTATCAAGTACCAACAAAACCTAACCTATTTTTCGCTTAAGTGTGTGAATAGGGGCAGGGATTATTTTTAGCTTTTCCAACCATAAAAAGTTCTTTCTTGGAAAGGAAAAAAAAAACCCCTAAAACTCAGGTAATTGTTTCCTTCGAGGAATAAACTTGAATAACAAAATGAAAAATAGATAATCATTCATATAATGTCTATCACAAAATCAAATAATTTCTACCACACAAACATAAATAAAAATATGAAAACAACAAAATTCAAAAGTTTATTAGACTATAAAGACTAAGTAAAGGCTACAATATTGAATAACCGGGGACCATGCTTCAGATGGACCAAGTATTCCATATATCGACATTAGTTGTTTCATTGACATCTTTTGTTATATGTTATATTAACATCTTTTGTTACCTAAAATAGTTTCTTTTACCAAATCTATTCAACCTATCTAAATTACCAAACAAATTGCCTTGTACATCAAAAATACAGGAGGAAATGGATATGGAAAGCTAATGAGGATAACCCGAAGAATTAATTTGTGATTAAATCACATTTACTTTGTAACATAAAATTTCTTCAACTATTACAAAATATAATTCTTGTTAAAGAATCACATAATTTCCACCACAAAACATAAATGAAAAGAAGAAAAATAAAAATAAAAAATGGATGTGTTTGAAATCTTAATAGACCAGGTACAACATGTGCAAGGGTCTTCACGATTCTAGAGGAAATAAGATAGCCTATTATGTAGCCATAGTCTATTTGTTAGATATTTTGGAGTTTTTTCTGGCCTATTTTCTCGTCTTCTTTGCCCATAATAGTGCAAGGATTTGTTGGAATCACAACATTAAGTTATGAACTCTCTACAATCCAAGTGCCTGAGGGGTTTTTTAGGGTCTTGAATCCATATATGTAGTCGAAAACCTTATTTAAACAACACAAATCAAGATTTCACCAACAATTTTTTCACTAGATTTCAGTCAAAAACTCCAAAACATTCAATAGACAACATCTATTATGCATGGGGTCTTCAAAATATTTTTATAATTTGTTCATAAAAGCAACAATTTACCAATCCAATCAAGAAAAGCAGAGATGAATGACTATCCTTTCTAGAATCAAACAACATTCTCTCTCTTTTAGAATGAATGTGATTCTTTCAAGGGAGAAATTAACAAGGAGGTAGATCATTGGGCTATGTTAGTTTTTGAACTTTATCCTTGGAACATTATTAAAAGGAGGGGTGATGGAATTTAGACTAATCCCCTAAATTTATAATAAAGTGGATATTAATGTGCACAACAATCAATATGAAGTACTCAATGCAAACAAGCCATTCAAACACCTTGGGAATGGTATTTCAAGGAGCTCTGCTCACCAGGACTTGGAACGTTATTTAAAGGTAGGGTTTTGGACTTTACACTAATCCCTTAAATTCAAAATAAAGTGGATATTAATGTGCACAAAAATCAATATGAAGTATCTAATGTAGACAAGCCAACAAAACACGTTGGGAATGGCAGATCAAGGAGCTCCATTCAAGAGTTATTTGCAATGGAAAAATTGAGGTTGGGTTATGGATCTATGTTTTCTAGTTTGTGGTTTGTGGTTGTTTGAGTATTGATTGGTTTGTATCACTTACATCCTTGAGTGCTTTCTAGAGGCAACCTCCCTTCTCTCCTTATTCCTTCCCCTCAAAATCTTGTTATAACCAAAACAAACATGTTAAAAGATGGGAGGTGGAGATTCAAACGAGTTTCAACTCATCACAAATTTGAGGAATCTCAATGGGAAGTGTTTTTGGCTCAGGGAAACTTACCCTCTTAGATATTTACAACTTCTTCCTTACATTACAATTCTAGAAACATGACAAGGAACTTCCTCAAATTTTGGATTTTTCCTTCAAACATTTTGTTAGTCATTTGGCAGTTTACAATTTCTCTGATTTCTAGAAGGGCTCAAAGTTCATTTCAATCAATCAGCCTATGACAAGCTATTAATTTTCCTTGTAGCTAGATTTAGTTTGAATGGTCTAGGGCTATAGGGCATGTTTCCTATTTTAATAGCATCAAGGCCTATTGCTCACACTAGAAAACTCTTATTCATGATAGACCCCTAGATACTCGTTTTCATGTAAGCTTATAGAAATCAAGGGTAGAGTTTCTATGGATAACACTGATGTTAAGGAAATCTGGAGAGTCTTACATTGTGACAAAGAGATCAATCAAGCCAATTGCAATACTCTGATGGCAGTTTCCTAAAATTTATGATTCAGAACATGCATGAACCACACACAATGCCAATGTAATGAGCATAAAATTTCCCCATAAATAGAGATTGCATACAATGTAAACTAAATGCAACAGGTTGTGAAGCTTAATTTTCACTCGGAAAATGGAAAGTCTCCATGGATTCTAATAATCAAGGAATTGAGAACTCACTCCAAGCTATGCCAAAGGAAGACATAACATTACATCTTTGCGACCCAAGGGAAATTAAAGGCCTAAGCTCCCCTCATTCTGATGAATGGCGAGGAGAAAAAAGTGTCTATTTATGTCATCTATGATGTATTTTTGGTAAATATATAACAAAGAAAATAAAATTAGAACAAACAAGATATAAATAACTCAAAAACTAACCTCAAATATCATATTGTCACCTCTTTGGATCCATACAAGTTCCAATACACTGCGAATCTACTGCAATGTGAAATGGATCAGTATCATTATATTCTCAAGACAAGCATACCAGCACATTCATCTGCAGTCTTGTTTAAAAATCGTCCTCAAAGGCGAAAGGTTTAGATACCCTACCCTATGTTATAATTGTTATTAACTAAAAGTTACCACAATATTGATTATAGAAATACATATATTCTATATATCATAGCATAAAGATAAATAAAAACAAAAGGGTGGCTCAGTACAAAATCCAAGCCTCTTTTCATGGAAAAAGAAAAATCTACCCCTATCAGTGTGGCATTAGCTTCCAACTTACACACAAGACAAAATTTGAGGAACCTCAGGAGATGAAAGGTGAACTTCCATCGTAGTTGGTTTCTACCACTAGAGAAGGTGGGTAGGACCTATGATCCAATTAACATAGAGCACTAGCTACACTCAAACCACAATAAATCATGATATTTTGTATAAGCTGCCTATTCTGAGTATAATATTATCATTTTCCATGAAAGTATTATTTAGCATGAGGTTGGTTTATTAATATGCTCCTTCTGACCAATCCAACCTTTTTTCATGCTTAAAATATTTTTCACTTTTGTGATTGTTTACAGGATAATATTGAATGTTATGGTTTACTTTTAACATAGGTCATTTATAACACCTGAAAAACTTATTGAGACATTATTTCACTAGAAGAATGTCATGAAACTCACCCTGCTTTTTTTATCATACGATGTGGAAATGAGCCTAATACCCTTTCCATCATGGCAAGATGTTCCAAATTCTCATGGGTTTGAAACATTGTCTTCCCCTGCATATTTAATATGAAAATATGATTATATTTCTAATTTATGATTGGTTAAATATCATAAACAAAAAATGTTTATTCTATATTAAATTATGGAGCAAAGCTCCACAAGTATGCATCCTACACTGTAAATATCATAGGGGTAACTCCATCCAATTCATGTTAATAATTACAATGCAAGTGGATATGAGTTCAATATAATGGCTCATTTGAACATTGGAAAGTGCTTTAATCCACTTAGTTCACTCAATTGGCTAAGTTAATCCTATTTAGTCATCTTTCCATGCTTACCCAATATCACTTTAGGAGCTTGATAATGCCTTGTAGAGGTCACTGATGTATGATCTTCACCTTCTAAAGTGGTACTTCCAAATAAGTGAACTTTATTGCACTTGATTTTGGCAATCAGTTGCATATTTCTTATGATGACCTCTCCAAACCCTTTTAAAATAGATAATAATCAGAGTTAAACACTTGGAATGTATGAGAACGTACATTTAAAGACACAGAGAGATTAGAGAACAAATAAATAATGTATTGAACCAAAGGAACCATAATCAAATAATTATGTTTTGATAATACAATGAAATCTATTGATCGAAAAAAATTGTTTCTCTTGCCACTTAACTATCCAATATGGAATCTTCACAATCTCTGAAGAAACAAAAAGTGTACTTTTTGGCTTTAAATCTATGTGAATGAGTTTCAAGCCATGCATATCTGCCAGTAGAGATTGTTATTAATATCAAATGAATATCCCTTATAATGGATAGACATTTTATTAGGACCTAATTAGTAATAAATATCATATATGCAACTCTGAGATGATAATATCACTAATCTGCCAATGAAGGTCTCTAATTAGGGAAAATAAATGTTGTTACACACATGCTACAGACTGCAACAGTTGCCTTCCAACCTCCTTAACAAGATCAATGGGAAATGGGCGATAGTTATTTTTTTGAAGAAGGTCATATAAGCTTGGCCCATGTTTTTCAAAAACCTATTAAGATCATTTGCATTCATCGACAAACTTAAAAATTCTCTAGAAAGAACCAAAATAAGATTTTTCAGAGGCCATTTAAAATGCATAACAATCACTAATGAAACAGATGAAGTTCTGTCGAGAACTCATGATACATGTGTGACTCCTACATTCAAACCAGTCACTCATTTGCACACAATTATATCAAAAAACAAGCCACACATGTCAACCAACCCATGAGATATTGTAACTTAAGGAGTCTAAAGATAATAATCACTCTTAATGGCTATATATATTAAAAATTGTGGATTTATTAACTAAATGGCATATCACGATAGAATTCATTTTTTCATACCATGTACCAGTTCTATCATGCTTGCCAACTTTATGTGTCACATCAATTTCAACAAGGTTTGAACCAAATTTCATAATTGATATTTGTCTTGACAAAGATTTGGGAACTGTAGTCTATGTTGGCCCTCCTTCCCTATGTTGGGAGAAATTCAATTCACCCTACACTTTCCAGTACCCAAGTTGCTTTTACAAGCAAGGATCTCTATACATAGATCATTTCATCAAGAGCCAAATCTGAAATTATAGCTACCTCTGAGGTTGAAGAACTACATAAAAAATTCCATTAATATACTAGTCATTGTCTCTAAAAGTAAGCTTCACTAAAAAATCTTGCTAAGATATAAACCTCAGTCATTATTCTGTTGCATCCATCACCTTCAATAGTAATTTCTTGCACTGACCCAAATGGTACACCTACCAACCCATCACCTTCGTATTCCATCAATACTACGACTCATGGAAGATATTATGGGACTTGCAAACTAGTGACTGGTACTAAAAGCATATTTGATAATGAAGAGGAATGAATATTCTGAGAAGGATTAATATGACTACCTCTGAAGGCTTGGAAACAGAAGATGATAAGCCTTGTTCTTGAGAAGAATCACAACTTCTAGGTGCTTCTGTGAATGAAATATGATTTGATCCCTAAGGCATACTTGGTAGTGAATGTAGCATTAAAGAAGCAATATCCACAGGTCCATTAAGATTTTGGTTCATTGGAACCCAATTTCCAGATTCATGGTTAGTTTTTATGTTCTCCAAGCCTGCAAGAAACTAGGTATTACTAGAAATACCTATCATCATGCTTCTTGAACTAGCTTCTTCTTGCTAAGAAGATGCATGCTCACTTACACCAGCATTGGAGATGGAAGCATTGCCAAGACTAGGCATAGAATAAGTTTCATTCCATCCAACTAAATGAAAACTCCTCTATATATTAGTTGACACATGAAACATATTGCGTTGGCACAGTTGGGCACTAGTGCTTACACCTGTTGGACCCATGTCTACAGACTGGTCACCTGAAAACCATCTCCTAAATGCAAATAAAAGAAGGTATATACCTTCCAACATTTTTGAATAGCCATATTTGAGGTAAAAAAATTTCATGTTGATGTGGAGGGTTGTGTATTTCTCAAACAACTCTCTGGGGAGCTTCTGGTAGCTCAGCTATAGATAAACCTATGAAATTTGGACCCACATCGCCTGCACTAGCCCTGGGTATGAATATTTCTTTTGGAGGCCTAACAGTATGAATTGTGGTAGTGGTAGTAGGAATATTTAGGTTTCTACCAATGGTGTGTCATCCAGGAGCTGTAAGGCGGAGGTGACTATCATCAGATTGTCAAGAACATGGGAGGACATCTAAATATGACGGACCTGAAATTATTTTCACAATATTTCTTTTAGAGGATTCTTGTCTACCATCCATAGGATTATTGGCATGTCCATTGTTGTTCTCTAGCATACATCTAGCCACACTACTACAAGAAAAGGTCACTTGTTCAAATTTTGATCTAGGAAAATGAGTCAGGTGAGGACAACAACTTAAATCCATGAATGGTTGCCCTTAATTTAGAACTTTTGTCTTATTGGTGTTGAAGTTATAATTATTGAAATCAGAAGTATTTCCATAGTTACATCTTGAACAAAGATGTAGATGATCATTCATGACCTGGTCATTGAGGGCATCCACAAACACACTTTTAGAATGAAGGACATGTGATTCCACCACATGCCTTTCAAGTCTTGAAGTTGACTACACATTTGAAATTGGACTCCAACCAATAACCATTTTATCTTTAGAAGTGCATCCCTGATTAGTTGAACTATCATAATTTGTTACATTGCCAGTGGCCCAACCATTGATGAAAGAACTACGACCACTAGATTGAATTCCTATGTTTCTAAAACTACAACTTAATTTTCTCCTTATAGCCTGATAATTAGGAAAAATTGGAGCATCCATGAGATTTGGTCATTCACCAAGATAAATATGTGATTTCATATCCACATTATGTTGGTCATACATATTTTCCAAATCAAAAGTTTCTGGTAAAGGGTGCAACACATTCATTTAGGCTTGCATTATAGCTTCAATCAGTCTCCCAAGCTTATAATCTAAGAAACATAAATGTACTGTTGTGAGTAACAAATTTAATAGAAATTACTGTTTAGAATGTATCAACCTCGTTAGTTATTTGAAAAATACATCACTCTTCAGTGCAAGATTCATGGATCATACGAATACATAAATTGTCTTCTACAGAGTTTGTAATTATAATATCTCAATATACCTGCCTAAATACTATCATTGAATCTATCAACGAATGTCATCTCTAAATGTTAAAATTTAAAACTATCATATTTCTGTTTGAAATGAAAAACTCTTAAACTTCACATATACACTACAAGATATTTTCAAAAGAAAACTCCAAACTCAAGAAAGAGAAGAGAGGATTTTCTAATATCTTTATAACCACCAAACACATCGCATGGTTTTATGTCTACCAAGAGCTACACACAAATAGTTCAAGGGCGATATTAATTCTTTCAGAGTGACCAAACAATGCTTTGACTACTTGCAACAAAATACATATGGTATATAATAACAAAAGTGGCAACCAATAATTCTTAACTATATTTTAGTTGCATTAGCCTAGGTTTTGAGGATCTTTTAGCTCCATGCTCTTTTCCTTAAGAGAAGTTTCCTCCCTCTTGCAATGATTCAGATCACATGTAAAAACCATATAAATGAACTTATTAAACCAAAGAGAAAATGGGTAATAGAAGACAATTTTTTTTTTATCTACTACAACTATAAACCATCTTGCACACCTATAGATAACTCATTTATTATTTATCCCCTTAACCAGAGATTGACCTTCATTCCTTTCTGTCAGCAGTAAGAAGAGAACCAAGTTGAACACGGGCTTGAGTGCCAACCACATTGGAAGACCCATACATGGAAAGATCAATTCCCTAAGCCTTTTTCTTCTCAATTTGTCCCTTGATCTAGAAATAAGTAATTTTCAAGCCATCCCACCAAAACTAGAAGTAAACAAATGTGACTATGTTATCCATCGATGCATAAGAGCCATGGAATTGCATGTAGTTTAACAATATGAAAATATAATACCTATAACCTTACCTTCAGATTCATGGTTGGCACCCAGCCTAGCTTTTCCTTAATTAATGTATATTCAAAATTTTTAACACATACACCCTTTGGACCAAGAATGTGATGTATCAAAAATTTTTTATTCTCAAAGCTTGACACCATTTCAACCATCTAATTCATGTTGACCATTACATCATTACCAATATTCACTAGGTCTCTAAAGTCTAATTTAGTCAACTTGGAATATCGACATAAAGATTTGTAAGAAGAAACAACATGAATATGAATAAACAGGTTGAAAGAATTGGGTCCAAAACTGAATTTGAAAATCCATTTCAAGATTGGGTACCTTATTATATCCTCCACACATGCATCAATGAATGTAAAGGATTGTGTTTCTTTTCGTCCCCCCCCACATTTCAAACCTATCAATACATGTGATTGTAAATAGTAGGAGCCTTAGTTAGTAAATAGTTCAAGTGAGAATGAGCTATAATGACTTAGTCCTACATAATACAACTCCTCTAGCTGGTGAACCAATCTAGATCTAACAATTTTAGGACAATAATCAAAGGTTAATAACTAACAAATTAGTTACTATGATAAACTAGGTGCTATGGAATTACATCACTTCTCCAACCTACAGAGGCCACCATTATATCTAGAGTGTGCCACTAACAAATTAGAGTGTCCTACTTCAGAGGTGTGCTCTGACAGTAACTTTATAAATATTCAGTTAATTCTAATAGTTTAAAGTAACCTTGAAATTAGTTTGGACTACCATATAGCATCACAGATAAATTCTACTCATCAAACATCCAAGCTTTTCCTAAACACATTTCAGTACTCAGATACTGCATTTCCTTATGACCAAAATGTTATGTGAGAATCTGAAATAAAACCGAATAGCATTACAAGAGCTTTAAAGCAACATATGGCTACATACCTTAGCTGGCCAAGCATCAGACTTCTTCAAGCTCATGTTGGTCTCCAATTGTTTGAATTTGGGATAAATGCATGCACTAGAAGCATAGAAAAACTTGCAGAGCCACAAATAACTTATGAAGAGATATGTTATGTCGAGCGATCAAGTAGGCTGTGATAATGAGAGTAAAATGCTTATATTTTTTTGCAAATAATTTTATGTTTTGTGGGACTCACATTGTGATCGTGAGAGTTAAAATGTTTTTTTTTTTTTGTAAATAATTTTATGTTCTATGGGACTCAAATATTATCTACGCAATTTATAACAAGGTAATTTCAATTTTCAATAATAAAAAGTTATAGATAGTACTTGCATAAACTAGCATAAATCCATTTTAATTTCAAAACTGCCAAGCATTAAGAGGGATAAATCCCTTGAAGTGCAAACTTTTTCCCAATGTTTTGTACTCTAGAATATATTTTCACCTCGAAAAATTTATCCCTCTTGATACTTGGTTGGGCACTCGATAGAACAGGGTCAAAATGTCTCTAGTTTGGCAAAGCAAAATGGAAAACAATGCAATCCAAAGTGCAAAAACAAAACATGATATCACCTTTTAACACCATTGATTCACATAGCTTTAAGGATGTTGAATATGATCATGGTTTTGTTGTACATAATAACAAAGTGATTAGACTGAATGAATCCCATACCACCCATGTCTCCATCCAAGTTAAAAACATGACCAACTCCTTTGGTAACAACCAGGAAATTGTCCATAACTCTTGGGTCCATAAGATGGAACCATTGCAGAACATATCCTCAGTCATGTGTTCAATCTTCTTCCAATCAAAATAAATAATGTAGTGCCCTTTAGATTTCAATCTCGGGACAATACAAAAGGAAATGAACCCACCAACTCTAGTGATCGAAATTCTCAATTTTTCGCTTGGCCAGTATATACCTCTGTCCAAATTCTCATACTTGTATTCCCCATAGGTCTTTCCACCAACACCAATGATTCCCACGGTACTGAGTGAAAGGAGGATATATAACAAGTCTACAATGACATAACCAGAGTAAGATATCGTTCCATGTTTAAAATCCTCGAAACTAAATGGAAGCCAATCAAAAAAACCATATTAGCAATGACCATGAAAGAACTTAGATTCATAACCCACAATGAAAATGTAGATGAGAAATACTGAAATTCAATGGAATTCTTTGCCTAAAATGGAGAAAAAGAACTCCAGACCATGACCCAAGAAGAAACTATGGTACAAACCCTAATAAGTTTTGGAGAAATCCATATCTGGTAAAACAAAAATTGTAAATGCTTAAACCCATCATCCAATGGACATGAACTGATAGAAGTCAAAGAAACTTGTTCCAAAAATGAAGGAAAAAATGATCAAATCCTGGAAGAATTCATAAAATCTAGAGAAAAAAAAAACAAGCTCATGGTTTCATGGAGAGTAATAGCCTAAACCTCGTAGGCATAACAATTATTATTGCCTAACATATTCATGACCATGGGGGACTAAGAAGCTTTCCCCTTGGACTCCATTTGTACATCATATGATTGAAGCCTTAGAGAAGATTGGAGCTATAAAACCTTCTATTGTGAGGCTGATAGTAATGTTTTCATCTATAGATTTCTATTGTAGGAAACCCTTGTATTCTTGATGTGAAGGCCTTGTTTCATTTGGATATTGTAATGTGAGGATTTAGCACCTCAATTTCTTAGTTTGAGTTTTATGGGAAGATTTCGAAGTTGAACATGAGGTAGTCAGTGATGCTTAGATACATGGGTTAGCTTCTTTAATTGTTTCTATAATTTCATATAGTTCACATAACATTATTGGAGGGTTTACACGATAGACTAGATTTAGCCAAAAGTCACCACTTTCTAGTAAGTGTTTTTATAGTTGCAACTTGTAATTAAAGAATATGTCTCCAAAGATGGTTGTGTTTTTATAAACCATCAATGGTAGATTCAAACTCTAGTTCCTCAGGTTTGCCATTTCATCTTCCAAAACTTGAAAGGATTGGGAGAATAATTTTAATGTAAATCATTTAAAACAAAAATAAACCATGACATTACGAACAATATAAAGAAGACTAGAGGACCAGAAAACTCCAAGGACTGATAATTTCCAAGAAACATGTGAAATCATGAAAGTAATTTTTTTGTGAGTTCAACAGTGCATATTCCAAGAATATGCCCTGTTTGCAAGGGTGCAAAACTAGATTAACTTTATTTGCTTGAAGCACACTCTAATGTAAATAGGTTTCAAAATTAAAATACATTTTTATATATACAATCATTTTATAGCAGTATGTCAGCATCCATAAACTCTAAACTTTGTTATGTTTTGAAACTTTCCATTTAATACTACATCAATCTCACCTTTTCTTTTATTTTGTTACTTCCTTTAAGGGGAGAATGATTAAAAATCCACATCATTATTTAAGTTTTTGGCTCTATGTCCATTGAGACCAACTTTGGTCTATCAGCCTTTAAGGAAAAGGATGAAAAAAAGGTAAGGAATTAATTTGTTTGTTTTAGAACCATATTTCTATGCTCAAAAATATTAAAGATAAGATTTCCTAGATATCTATAGTTTTGATTATCTAAAAGGTTAGGATGGTTAGCATTGTAGGGCATATTTTGAAATTGACATCTAATGTGGGTATATAATATACACAGGAAATTCTAAAAGAAAGTGATTTTCATTCTCGACCTTCTTACTACCACCTCCTTCATATAAATTCGAACCAAAGAATTTGTACCAACCTTGGGCATCCCAATATTTCCATTTGTATACATAATAACTATAATGTCAATAGCTACTAGAAAATCTACATCAACAGATTTCTCCCAACCCAAACGCTCAACCTTGGACATAGATAACAATGTTGTCCAACTACTGCTCCCTCTAGATAGAGATGGTTCAGATGTAATGCCCTCATCGTCCATGCAAATAACACGCTTTATAGTATCCAATTGTGTGCTTATATAAATCAACTTTCTTAACTTCTTGTGATCATAACTCATCGCTTTCACTTCTGTCTATCATGATGGAGGACAATCTTAGATTAGAAAATAGAAATGTAGATAAACAATTGAAAGAGAACATATAAAAAAAAATCATTATTTTGAAACATACATTTAACAAAGAGAGAACAGTTGTTTGCATTTCTATCATTCATTCCATCATGCACCAATTCCGACTTAGAAATAACTAGTAAATACCAAACATGAACTATTAGAAGAAAAAGAATTACTTGGATGAAAAGGAAGATAAAATATTAATTGAGGTCTAAAAATGCAAAGATTCTAAAGCATAGAGTAGCCACAACATACCTTATAACTATTGTCAAATTGAGTAAAAATAGATGACACTAAATGAACTTATTTCTAATAGTGAGGCCATGAAACAATCCTAGGTTCTAACCTAGGAGGTGCTTCCATTTTGTCATTGTGTTGTTATCATGGTGGTCTTTTCCAGGAGATACATCATTTTCCATGGCACAATATTTGTTGAAACACACACCCACCCATTGGCACACATATTCATCTTGATTTAATGAATTGATGATTATTTGGAGGTTGATCTATGGTTTTATTAGAACATTAACCTTTGTGCACACATACTAAAGTTGACTTAACTATTTAGTTGTTAGATTAATTCATTGGATTACCTTTGATGTTATTGGCTTCAACAGTCTACTTTCTCAGTAGTTGTTCACAACTGGAGGGGTTATTTGGCATTTATTTGAATCTTTATTATTGAGCATTCTCAATTGGGAAAAACTTTACAAGGATTACTTGATCATTTTATTATTGGGGCAGTTCACAAATCCTTTTAGGGTGCACTCTCTCTTGTGCACATAGTTTGCAGAAGTCAATAGATGGTATTGGAAAAAACATAGTTTTGACATGGACAATAATGCGTTTTAACCACCTTGACACTTCTACCTAGGGCACACTTCACGAGAAGATATTTAGTTACTTGTTGGGAGGTTGAGGTAGTTACATTGCATAGCTCTCTAGGGTACACCTCACCTAGGTTCTCTCTGATCTTATTGCATGGATATTTCAGCTACACTTGTAATATTTTGGCATTCATTGGACAGCTCCCTAACCTCTTTGACCTAACACATATATTATTTTATCAAGGTGGTTATGGAGGACATTATTGAGAGGCATGTCGCACCTTGGAGAAATACATGTGGAACATTGCAGGCATTTACTTCATCCTACTATATTTGATCATATTCCTCTAGGATACAATTGTGGAAATGCTGGAGATATATATTTTATTATTTCATTAGAGTTTTAGCATGGTCAAGACTAAAAACCCTAAATTTCCCTTACACCTTGGATTTGTCTTGTTGGAGATGTTCCAATTGCTATTTTGGGGTTTGACTACTACATCCCTTGTGGAACACTCCATCTACTTGGCACCTTGCACATTCATACATGGAGTTGGTTGACATGGAATTGACACATGGATTGGTTACATGCATTTCCTAGACCACTTGATTTTTGGAGGTTGAAACTATCCTAGGAGAAATATTTTATTGTTTTATCTATCATGCACCTTGGATAGCGCACTTTGTAATCTTTCCTAGATGTACCTTTGTACACATCCCCCTAGGGTGAACATTATTTTAATATATTTTTCATGAATCCATTTTTGAGTGGTGACTTCTATGTGGACATTTTGCATGTTGACTTTATCATCATGCCTAATTTTAGTTGCATGCCCTCCCTTGGAGAGCTTAGTTATATTATTCTTCCTATTTTTGGAAGAGAGTGAGTTCTCTTCAAGAGGCTTGTGTCCATATATCATGATATGGTTAACCATGGACTGAATAAAGACATCACTACTACACTTTTATGATATTTGTTTGATTCATGCATCATGTGCTTCAAGCCCTAGGGAATATTGGAGGTATAAAATATTATATTATGAGGTTGATAGTATTATTTGTTGATTTTTGTGTAGTGTGGGACGTACTCCAAGCCCTAGGGTTTGCAGTTTGAGGGAAAAGCACCACAAGAGTCACTTGTGGGCTTCAAACCCAAGCTTGGAGTTTTGCACCAATCGTGTTTGGGGCAATTCCATGGAGCACTTTGGACATGTGATAGCATGATATGATAGAGAGTGAAAAGGACAATCCAAAACTTTGAGAATCGTCGAATTCTGAGTTGTCCTTAGTTAGATATGAATTTTTGAAGTTAATTGTTGGGTTGACACCATAAGAGTTAAGGTTTGCTTAAGCTTAGTAAGCCTTCTTGATAGCTGGACAACCCTTAGATGAAGTTTTGGAGGGGCCCTCTTATGTGTATAAATAAGAGATGAGGAGGAGGCATTTGATCATCCATTTATGCAACACACACAAGAAGAAAAGAGCATGGTGGAGGAGAGGGTTTTCTATTCTAGGGTCACAACAAGGAGAGGTAGACCAATGAAACAGGAGAGGGCTCTTTCAAGACTAGTTCAGTGATCTCTATGCTCAAGAGAAGGATGAGTACCTTGCTAAAAGGTTGATGTAAAGAAGAATTGTTTCAAGGGCTCGTTGAGGCATAAAAGAAGCAAGTTATGGTTGTTTTGGGTGTGCTGTAGGTGGTAGCGTAGGTCTCTAGTAGGCCGCAGGCCTAGCCACTCCAAAAAGGGCCAATGTGTAGGTGTTAGGGGCTACAAAGTGACCAGAAAATAACACATGAAAGGAGGAAACTTCCTTGCCTAGGTTGTAGAAAAAGGGAGATTGTTTGAGTGGGTATTTGAGGGTTGTTGTAGCATGCACATGCCCTAACGAGGGACAACAATACAACAAACTTGGAGCGGCATTTATGTCATGTTTTATGTCAAATATTAGACTGATTTTGGATCAATTTTTTGAGTAGCCTATGGGATCCAAGTGTTGGAGTTGTCTTTGGTGAGAAGAAACTCCAACTAGGTGCAGATCTTGCAGTGATTGTATTGGGTGCCATTGGTCTAGTGGAGGGCAGCATGTTGGCTACCCAAAGTAGCCCTAGACAAGCTATCTTGAAGTGACAAAGAAGATTTGAAGGTTGATTCAATATTGGTGCCCAAAGTGCAACACTTTAATGGACAAAAGTGATTGCTAGCCTGGAAAATTGGAGCTCAGGAATTGGCCAGCCTAGGGAGAAGATTGGATCAGCCTGTGTCCTTGTAGAAGAAGTGACTTGCAGAAGTGTTAGGTGACAAACCTCCTAGAGTCTTCATGTGTTGTCCTTTGAAGAACTAAGGGGAAGATAGTGAGCAGTACGGGTGTGAAGGACCAACAAGAGAAGATATGACATAGAAGTTGTAGCGAAGATTGTCATCGTATCTTGTATAACATAGATTGTTGTATTACTCAAAATTGGTTTAATATAACAAAGATAGGGTTGTACATTATTGTACAATATTTTGTTAAAAAGTGTGTATACTTATGCTTATATGATTTACTGCTTTAGATTTTCTGCTATGCAAAGTAGTTATGGTTGAGATTCTTGGTTTAGTAGTGTCAGTGATTTTAAGACTCTAACCTAGACCCAAGACTGTGGAAATTCAACATGGAATCAAAGTGAGTTCGAGCTATTTTGGAAGTTAGTGAATCAGAGTTGTGCACAACAAAATACAACTTAGGAGGGAGTTGATGTAAATGAGTTTTTTAGTGGTTACTATAGTAAATAATATTGTAATTAATTTTTTGAAAGATAAGCTCAAGTAGTTTAGCAAAAAGGGGAAAGTTGTTCTAACTCCCCTCGGATTTGGCAAAGATAGGATAGATGCATGTATTTGACTTTTTAGTGTGGAATTCAACCTCCTTAGGAGGAATTCGACCTCATCTCCTAGATTAGGGTGAAATGCAATGTAATTAAAAGTTGGATATTGGAAAAACGTGCTCTTGAACTAGTGTACTTGATATTTCCATAAATATATGTAGTTGTAGCTATTTGTATGGGATTCTTATGTTGTGGTAGTGGCTCTTTTTTTCTTTTGTTTTCTTTTATATTTTATTATTAGACCTATTTAGAAGCCATCTACATTTATCTTATACTTTATCTCACGATTTTAAAATAGAAATCATCATCTTAATGCTCTGTTTTGTTTGGGATTAAAATTTCAATGTTTTCCTTCTAGATAAGTGAATTCATGCTTTTGCTCACTTAACTCCTGCCCTTGACCTCCCCTAGGTGTATATGGGTGGTACCCAACATTTGGTTTTGGTCTCTCTATTTCCTTAACAAAGCCTCCATTTCAATGGGGGAAAATGAGGCCCTCCTCCCACACATCAATTATGACACTCCTTTGGCACTGATGACACTAGTAACTCTACCCTTCTCTTCTAGATGACATCCTTATTTGTTAAAATTCACAACTAGGGAAAAACTCCAAATTGGTCATCTTATTTATAAAATCTGATATTTTTCTTCGATTCCTCTCTCCGAGAGGTGTATGATTGATCTAAAGATCATATGGTTTTGACATGTAAAAATGAATTTATGAATTTATTATGATTATGGTCAAATTGTCAAGTTTGGCCAACAAACTTATGTAGGTTGAGAAGCCCAACAATCCCGTCTATTCATCCTCAATGTTGCATATAAATAAAAGGTGACTTAGCCTCATTTGGACACACTCATCTTCACACTTCTCTCTCTCTCTCCTCATTGATTGGGTGCAGATTTCTGGGCCTCTCTCTCTTTCCACACGTTTGAAATTTCAGGAGGTCGAAATTTCAGGAAAGCAAAATTTTGGGAGGCCGAAATTTTAGGAGAGAAAAATTTCACGAGAGCAATATTTCAAGAGGCCGAATTTCTGGACAGTTTGACCAAGTGTTGACCAACATGCGTTGACCTCCTTTGTTTGCGTTTTTGTGAGGGCTATCTCTGTTTAGGTAGTTCGCATTTTTGGGCACAAAAATCAAGGCTAAATGTTGATTTTTGACCGACGTTGACTACAACTATGGCTGACTGCAAGTGGGTTGTTTGACTAGACTTTGACTAGGTTGAATTTGACTTTTTTTATGGTTGTTTTATCTTGCTTTTTGGATGGTGAAGTTGATTGAAGTTGACCAATTTGCTAAGGGACAAATATTCCCTGTTGACCATCGTTGACTTTTATGGTTAGGGCTCTTTTATTGCTGTTATAAATTATCAAATTTATAAATTATACTATATCTTTCTGTTGAACTATTGAGGACTAAAAGAGCATTTGATCAAGGGTTTCCCCACATCAGGGTTTGTCCCTGGCTGGTGCCACATCTTGTGTCCTCTTGTCTTGGCTTGTCTTCTAATGTTTATGTTTATGTTCTATCTGCATTTTACTATCATGTTGATGTGATTACTAATCTGAATATTGATACTGAGATAATAAAGAAATTGAAGTAAAATTGTTCTAAAGCATAGAACATACCATTGTTTCCTAAAATTAACATTATCTGCATCCCACCCAATTCCTCCCTTCCTCCTCCCCCTGCTGCTGCTCAGAGAATTCAATCCAATACCATCTACTTGCTGGTGTCAGGAATCATTGTGACTCAAAATGATATGCATTGAAATTATTTATTTAGTCCACTGCAAATGGAGCCAATGCACCTCAATACCTCAAATCTAAAGTCTAATTCTATCTGTTCCCATATGATTTGCTTCTTGAGAAGCACAACCATTGCTCAGCTTTCCACCTGAACGCATGACTCCTTGGCTTTAATAAGTCACAATAATAATAATAATAATTATTTTCTTTATTCCTTTGACAAGTAAATTACATGATGACTCAAATACATTAAATGAAGACCAAACCTAGTTACATTTTCCAACATCATGGTGTATGCCCACATACTGTAGTTTTCCGCACCTTAAAGTTTTTCCATCAAAGAATTTGACACAACATGGATAAGGGATGATGCCATTTGCATACAAATTTCAAAAGTTCAATCATGTCAGTTGAACACAACACCAATTTAACTCTGCTTTGTTACCAAAGGTTACTTTTATATAGAGACAAAACTGATAAAAGCATATCAAACTATAATAAAAATCAATCAATCAAAATAATACATAACACACTAATGTTGGGTATTATATGCCCTGCAAGCACTTCACTTAACTTAACTTGGATTCTATTGATAAAAACTATTTCCCAAGCATGCCCAACTTTCTCAGTCTCATACTTAGCTCTCTTACATAGATCTTCTTTGGTCTCCAATCTAACAGATTCCAAATATCTTATTTCTATAATACAATTTTAGGAGATAAAGCTAGTAGATTAAGAAACAGTTTGATGCCTAATTGCGTAAAAATAACCTATAAAGGAACTAGAATAAGCAACACGAGCAGAAAATCATGTTAGTTCTTTGTGCCAGGTGATTCTTTATTGATCAATTTTCTTAGCAAATGAAAAATTTAGAAAAGAAATCTCATAATTCAGTAAGAATCATCATTTCTATATACAATAGATATTTGAATGAGATTTGGCATTTTGATCCTTAGGTGCAACCTGCTAGGGGAAACTCTAATTACAACCCTCTAGAGGAGCTCAAATAACTTTACATCTTTTCTCTAATTTATGGAACTTAAGAGTTTCCACACTTTCGAGATCAAGCATATCTCTCATCAAATCTTTGCTGATGACACAATTCTCCTTGGAGAAAACCTGCAAACAAAGGTTAAATGTTTTTCCGTATAAAAGATGGAGTTGAATGATAAAAAGTGCCATTTTCTATGCCTTAAATCATCTCCATTACTAGGAGAGAACCTTGAAAATCTAGGAGATCCATTTAAAGAAGGCTTCAAGAGCTTTTAAATCTATAGGAATGCCTATTTGAAATAATGTAAAATTAATTAGGAAGCGATAGCAGAGAAAAAAATAGTCAAGGAGTCAACGCTTACAAAAGAGATGCCTATAGTAGGGAAGGATGCTCCATCTCTTGAATGCATCTTTCACTACATGCCTTATATTCAGTTGGAGAATCATTGTACCTCTAAATGTGTTCTTTAAGAGATAAGAAAGGTTATCAGAGAATATGCCCCTTTTAAATTGGTGTAGAATTTAACAGGAGGAAATAGTAATCCATCATTTAGTAACAACTAAGAATGTTTGGGAGTATAATGGACCATTTAGTATCTAACTATAGATGAGGGTAAAGGCTTGTGTCCTATTGGAGTTGAGTTTAGTAAGAAGGTACTTGAAAGTCTGACTTCCCCAAACACCACAAGTTGTGTTGAAGTGTATTTCCATATAAGATCATTGAGACACACATTATAATTCTAAGTGAGTCCTTGGAAACCAAATTTTTTAGAAGAATGCTTACCTAAATAGATATTTATTTAAAGGCTTGGATTTCAATGGTTCATATGATGATATTCCATCTTGCTACATTCCCATAAAATATTTATTTTCATTTTTTCTAATTGATATTGATAGACAATCTTAAGAAAGTAATTCGTATTCCATAAAAGAACTATAGAGATGATTGAAATAGGTAGAAAGAAGTAATAGTTCATTCCATTGATCAAAAGAAAAAATTCTTAAGGAGGCACGGAAAACTTTCATGCTTAGAATTTGTGTGTGGGATCATCTAAGTAGTAGAGGTGCTTACATTCAATTTCTGATATTGGAAAGTTTAACCAAACTAGATTCTAAACTGAAATCAAAGAATTATCACCATTCTATAGCTATCATTTTCTATTGTCGTTTCTCATGACTGAATTATATTGCCACATTTAGAACAATATGTTGTTTTGATTGTAATTCTTTGTGCTTCAATTTTTTTTCAAAGAAAGATGCATTGATCTAATGACATGTAAAATTTCCCTAAAAATGACCTTAAAAACCCCTAACAGTAGAGAAATAGCATCATTCATTGGAAAATAACTTGATTTGTTGATCGTTATTGCAACCTATTCACTGTAGTAGTAGTATTCTAGATTAATGCAAACTAAGTTGACGAATAAAATTGCCCAAGCTATAAATAACGTTTTAGTGTGGGAACATGAAAATATTTGAAATAGTCCTTATTTCATGCTTTACATGGAATTGTTGAATGACCTGAAAATCATACCTTTAAGAAAGATGAACTTTAGCTAGCTATAGTTGTGTGATATAAGTTACAAACCATCAATCTAAGACTCCCCCTCTTGCTTCAGACATAAGAGTATCACCATCATCATTTTCTCTCGCAGTAGCTAAGTTGTTCCCCTGAACATCAATTCCCTCATCTGGTCTACTAGAAATAACCTTTAATCCACTGTTTGTAGGACCAGAGCTTGTTTTATCTTGAACTTGCTGAGTTGTTGTAAAGGAAGCCATGAATGGCCCTGTAAGAGAGACCTCTAAGTTCCTGTTTGTCCCTCTACCACTACCATTACCATTAAAATTAGCTTCTTCATGGATAGGAAATATAACAACAACACCACCACCAAAATATTCTCGTTGATTTGGGGAAATACTACTAGTAACAACCATGATATTGTGACAACTCATTTCAGGCATGGAAGATTCATTATTACTATTGTTATTTGATTTTCCCAAAATACCCGATGAAGAAAACCCATCAAGATTTCCACTTGGCCAATTTGATGTGCTGCCAAAATTCCGAACCCAATGAAAGCTTTGCCCACGGGAGCGAGCCTGCTAATACTCCACATCATATGTGGCATCTCATATTGACAATATTGACAATGATTATGTTGTTCAAGCAATGAAAGAATAAAAATAGAATGGTACATGTGTTTATAGGGCATCTACCTTACTTCGGTGCCCACTTCAAATTCATCCTTCCATACTGCACATTGTTTAGAATCTATAAAAAGACTTCAGTGCCCTTCATCCTTCCATACTGAACACTATGTAGAATCTGTAAAAATAAGGTATTCGGTAATTTTGATGGTGGGCATAGGACCTGTGGAAGCTTTGGAGGCGAGAGGTCATATAACATAATTGGAAGCTTTGGAGGTGGGAGGACATATAATATAATTATAAGTTTTTAAAAATTTTAAAAAATATTTAACTTAAATATATTATTTATAGACAGAAACGAGCGGCATATAATATACATTATAAAGCTTCTAAGAATTTAAAAAAATTATTTAGCTTTTAATATATTTATGTTGCTGAATAATATATGGCCATTAAAGTATAATTATAAGTTTTAAGAAATTGTTAAAAAATATCTAACTTTTAATATTATGAATGTTCTCATAATATAAAATGCAATTGAGATATGATAAGATAGCAGAGATGAAATTGGATGTTTAGGTTTATTTACGCCCGTGGTTTTTGTAGAAAATATAATAGTTTTTATTTATGTAGTATAAACAATTTTACTTTTAAATATTAAGGTTTTTTTTTTTTTAACTAGCTAATCTAATAGGTGATTTAGGGATTCAAGTATTTAAATGAAATCTACATCTTTTAAATAAATTGTGTAAAATATTTTAACATAAAAAAATTATTTTTTTTAATAAAAAATTATGATATTTTTTTATTATATTTTGGAGTTTGTTAATAGAATAAAGAGTTGTATAATGTCTGTGGATGAATGTTGTTTTTCATAGTTTTACATAATTTTTTTCTCTTATTCCATTATTCTTACCATGCTAAATCTATAATTTGTTGTAGTAATAATTTGGACCATGGTCAAACTAGCAACTATTATCCAACAACCAATAAACTAGATATGCCAAGAATTTGTTCGACAGGCATGAGAAAGTCTCCCAACAATCTTCAACAACAGATTTGATAACAATGACAATCATGAGTATTAGACAGATGTCATGGATACATGAGGACAAATGTTAAATGGAGATGAAAAGGGTATTAGAAAATGCTTAGCCTGACCAATTTAAAAAAGCAACGCCTTTGGTGTAATTAAGGATTTTCATATACAATAGATTAAACTAGGGAGGGAAGATTATGGTATCAATCCAATTATTTTTAATTAAAATTTAAAAGTCATGTAAATAGAAGTAAATTATCTAAAATAATTAGTGGTAATTTATGTCCATGGGGCATATAAGAGATGACGGCAGGGTGTATTGTTAAGGCATTTCGTGGTGTTAAGGTCACTGATTTGAAACTCCGTAGGTAAAAATATGGTCATGTTAAGGGAAAGTGTGGCCCAAACTAGGTGATCATTTCGTGTTTCAAAAGGAGGTGTTGGCCCACTCCCATTTTCGATAATTTGTTAACCTTTGAATTTAACTCCTTGAGAATGTGATCAAATGATATAATCCTAAAGATTCTAATAAGCTCCATAATTCTAATCATCCCTTGATCCAATAATGAAGTGCATAAGGAAGTCTAACATTTCATCCACTCTATGAAATCCTTTGAATCCTCTATCACTTGTAAGTTTAGATTTTTGAAGTGACACAATTAAAATGACTAACATAAACGACTAATTCATATTATTTTAGTTCTTGTTAGGTAGTCATATTTTTGTTCCTATACTAAATTAGTCATTCGCATTAGTCATTTTCAGTAGTATTACTTATTATCTAGTCATATATTTTAACTCAAGACTAAATTAGTCATTTATGTTAGTCATTTTTAGTTGGGTCTCTTATTATTTCTAATTTTTTGTAGTATTTCACTTGAAAAGGTTGTGGTGGCTAACTTTCTTAGTCACTTAGTCACTAATTTCACCTTTTTCTACTAGTGCTTAGTATAGAGCATTGAACACATATTCGTAATACTATTTTCTCTATTTCTTCTTATCCTCAATGGATGACTTGATTCATTTTGCTCCATCATCTATGAAGGGTGCTATGTTTCATTATATTCATAGTCCACTACGTTGTGCCCAAAATTTCCATAGATGTAGCTTTCAACATGGCTCAAGAATGGATCGAAAATATTGATATGCTTGGAGACATTACTATAATAACTTCCCTTGCATCCACCATGCCTTCTCTTGAACACTTTGTGTATTCTTGGGTTTCTACTACCCAACACATTTTGTTTTCTTGCATGCCATCAACAATATATGGCCTTATGTGTAAAATTATTGCAAGAAAAAAATATCCATAAAAGGGATATTAAGGACTAAATATACCTTTTCTTTAATAGATTTTTCCTTATCATGGAAATTACTTATGCTTGTTGTTCATGTTCCTTCCATGGAAGTTTTCATTACTACACTGCATTCTTTCTTGTTGTTGATTGGCTCTCTTCTACTATTCTCCTTGTTGTTGCTTCTTAGCATTGTTTTGCTTCCTTTTCTTCTCTTGCTATTGATGCTTTCATTTCCAATGTTGCTTTTAGGAAACTCCTTTTCCTTTGTTATTGTTGGAACCTTGAACTCCCTTCACCTTGGAAGTTAACCCTTCAACTTTTGTTTCCTCAGAACTTATATGTTCTTTGAAACCAAAACCATCCTTGACGAGAGGGGATCTCTAATTAAAAATTATCTCATCCAAAGCCTTTCTACTCTCATCAAGCTTCTGATATTGGGATTGATCTTTTCTTACCATTTCTAGGTCATGTCTCAATGAAATAACTTTGACTTGTTGTCTCTCACAAAGGACTTCTCTTTCATTCAGCTGATTCGTTAACATCCCATTCAATCTGCTAGCTTCTTCTTGCTAAGAATTTATGATCCAAGAGGATTCATCGATCCAATTGCACAAGTGTTCAAAGTGTTGTCATAAGTATTCATGGGTGTCATTCAGTGTCATTCAGTTTCGTCATTGCTTCAGTTTAGCTTCGACAAATTGACAATGTTGGTTATGATCAGGTTGTTCAGGTAATGTTATTATTTCATGGCGTTCAATTGTTGTGATGTTGAACCTGGTTATCGAATTATGTCATCGATAGTTCCGCTAGGGTTTGGTCAACGACATGTTTTTTTTTGTTTGACAAATAGGTTTGGTGTGTCTACATGGTTTCCGTTGTGGCAGAGGTTCATTGTCTGGGTTGGCATTGCAAAGACAACTAGTGCTGATGATGTGCATGGGTTTTGTTGTCGCAGGTGATTTTATGTCATATAGTGATGAAAGATCGTAAAGGGTTTTTAAAATTCCAGATCTAAACCCTAATCCTACATCTAAAGTCCTAATGGCTAAAACTAAACCTAAAACCATAATCCTATTCTAAACCATGTAAAAATCCTATTAAAATTCCATTACCTCCTACATCTAAACCAATCAAACCCTAAATACATTGAAAAACTATGTATTAAACCCCAATCCTATAGTCCTTTACCTATTTACTATACAAAACATTATAAACACATCAAAATAAACATA
The DNA here is from genome assembly GCA_000404065.3 of Pinus taeda. Lineage (NCBI taxonomy): Eukaryota > Viridiplantae > Streptophyta > Pinopsida > Pinales > Pinaceae > Pinus > Pinus taeda. Next base: position 81,487 of record APFE030352934.1, read on the forward strand.
ACACTATCGAAACTGTGGGGTTGCCTAAACTGCAGCGGGATTATTAACATGTGAGTGTGTAATACAAACTATCAGAAGTTTGTGCTAAATGTTTAGAGTTCACCACATTTGAACTATCAGTAGGTACAAGACGCATGTGATTAGAGTAGTCCTAACCATTTTGGGTTAACCGTGTAGTTAAGATTTGTTGTAGTTTCAGTGGACGGTTACAGTCAGAGGTAGTGGCGCTATGTGAATGCTAGAACAATCGCAACCACAAACAGTCATGGTTAATTTCATCAGAACTAATGGAGCCCTAACCATAGGGAAACACAGCTATTCACATGAGCTGTTGGACTTCTCCGGTAGGTTAGAAATCGGCTAACGGTTGCAAGCAAATATAAGGTTCTTTTGTGGGTTTTTAAGTGTTAAATTGATTTTGTATTAATTCAACCACCATGATTAACCCTAAGGTGTCCCCTGAGGTGG